>PVKS010000901.1:0-162781 GCA_004027875.1 Aplodontia rufa
GGGGGGAGGGGAGAGAGAGAGGGAGAGAGAGAGAGAGAGAGGGAAAGGAAAAGTTTGAGAGAGGCACCTAGCTAGAATGTTAAAGCTAGGGAATAACAAATTCCAAGAAACTGTCAAGGCATAATAATGACTCCCTCAAGAGCTGCACAACCTACTTCCTGGAACCTCTGAAGATGTTAACTTACGGTAAAGGAGAATTAAGGTTGCAGATAAGGTAGCAAATCAGCTGGCCTTGACATGGGGCAATTATCCAAGATTATCCTGGTGAGTCCAATGTAATCACTAAGCTCTGACAAGTGGCAGAAGGAAACAAGAATGAGATAACCAGGGAGAGGACAGGGTGAGGAGAACTTGACTCACTGCTGCTGGCTTAGAAAATGGAAGAAGGAGGTTTTAAGACAAGTAAATTCGGTGGCCTCAAGAATTCGAAAATCAAGGAGTGTATTCTTTCCAGGAGACTGCAGAAGGAACCTGGTTTTGCCAACACCTTGCTTTTAGCTCAATATGACCCATTTTGGATTTCTGACTTCCAGCACTGGGAGAATAAATTAGGGCTAAGTCACGAAGTTAGTAGTAGTTACAGCAGTAAGATTATCAATGCTATGGAAGTCAACTCTTTGAGCTTCATTTTCCTGAAATTTAAAAAGAGGATTCGATTATTCCCTTGTCAACATCTACTGCAAAATCTTTTTGCAAAACTTAAATGATATAATGTATTAGCAGTATATTTGTACTGCAATTACAACGTATTGTAATGTGTGTGTAGTGCTGTATTGGACAATCAAGCCACAGTTTACAAATCATTTCAGATAGCATTTAACAGAGTTCCGCATCAGAAGCAAATGTCTAAGGTGGAGAGTTGTGAAGTAGAACAGAATTTGACAGCTTAGACGGAAAACTGGCTAAGGGCAGAAGTTAAGGGTAGAAGTAAATGGAAAAAATTTCAAGCGGACAAAGAATACCTTGGGGAAGAAGACTAGAAAAAAATTACTAAAACACAAAGTGTTTATTTTAGGCCCGGCACTGTTTATTTGATGCACAAGACAATCGTATGAAGTAGGCATTTAACTATTCCCATTTTACCCTTGAGGTCACAGAGGCAATTAATTTGCCCAAGACATACAAGTAGTAAGAGGCTATGTTGGAATTCAAGCAGGGACAGTCTGGCTTCACAGTCCATGCTCTTTATTTTGTATTCTGATGAAATTTAAATATCTGAATTATATTTTCCAGTTTCATAATCTCTAGAGTATTTAGTATAGAAATATTAATTTAAAATAAGTAAATTTTAAAGAATTAATTCTTTTTAGTTATACATAACATCAGGATTCATGGGATATAATTTCTTCTTATTCGATTCCCAGTACTTCCCATTTCCCTACCCTTGTTGCTGCTCCTGTTCCTTTTCCTCTACTTTACTGATCTAAGCAGAGTATTTGGAAGAAGTATTGATTGACTATTTTGCTGATAATATCTTGTGGACATTTGCTCTATATGCATGTGATCACCATTCTTTTGCACGTTTGGGAGAAATTCCAATATTATGAGTGCTGTCCCTGATATGAAAGCCAGAGCTCAGATTCTCAAGGCCTCTCACTGCTGGACCATAGGCACATGAGCGGATTGGGTCAATTGGATGTATGTGAGGCTTTAATCTGGAGAAAACAGACAATGCATGGAGCTTCTGTCTTGCTCACGTCTGGCTCTGGCTGCAAGAATGTTTTAGTGATGCAACTGTTGGCATCAGTGCTAGAAGCAGTAATACGACCACAAAGCAAATCCTAAGCCTGGTTCTTTGGTGGCAGTTTCAGAAGTGATACCGCTACACATTCTCACTATTTTCTGGCCATGATTTTGGCTTTTTATTTTATTTATTTTATTCATCTCAGGTCTGATTCTCCAGTCCTTCACACAATTTTATGAATTACTTTATATTTAATAATTTTTTTTTCTGCCTAAGTTAGTCAAAGACGATTCTGTTGCTGGGTGTGGTGGCGCATACCTGCAATCTCAGCAGCTTGGGAGACTGAGGCAAAAGGATTGCAAATTCAAAGCCAGCCTCAGCAATTTAGCAAGGCCCTGAGCAACCTAGTGAGAACTGATCTCAAAAATAAAAACAACAAAAAACAAACAAAAAAACTGGGGATGTGGCTCATCCTTTAAGCACCACTGGGTTCAATACCCAATATCAATAAATGAAAAAGAAAAAAGAAAAAAGAGGACTCTGTTGCTTGCAGCTAAGTACCATGACCAAGAGAAGAGTCCAAAGGGAAACAGTACTGAGTTACCTTTTAAAAATAGTTAATATAAAGTTTTAATTTCAATACTCAAGTATACCTATAATGCACTAATAATATTATTATTCAAAAAGTAATATAAATTCAAATAAAATAAAACGGCTAATTAATATAAAGGAAAGAAAATATAAATTAATGTATCTATCAGGTTTCCCATTATGAAATGTCCACGTGTGTTAAATTATATAAATTACAGGGAAGAACAGTAGGTTATACTACATTTAAATGTGGTACATCTGAAAATAAAAAGATGTTCAATAGTCAATGGA
Source organism: Aplodontia rufa (assembly GCA_004027875.1). Lineage (NCBI taxonomy): Eukaryota > Metazoa > Chordata > Mammalia > Rodentia > Aplodontiidae > Aplodontia > Aplodontia rufa. Next base: position 2,567 of record PVKS010000901.1, read on the forward strand.
ATTTTCATAACATGACATACATAGATTTGTGCTCTTTATCATAAAGAGTTATAAAAAAACATACAACCTAAACAGAAATACACAGAATCTAGAAACAGAAATAATTAATCATGGAAAGTACTTGTAAGTCAACAAATAAAAATGAGATAAACCATAGGCTTTTTTTCTATCTACTATTTAGCAAGTATTAAAAATTATAATTTTGATTATGGCAAAGTGAAATACCATTGTTAAATTTTCATTATTTTTAGAATGTAATATAATATGCTTTTAGAAAAGTATGTGCTATCACATATAAAATCTTTAAAATAGTCATGATTTTTTAGTTAATAATCCTATTTCTGGGAATCTCAGAGATCTCCTTCTGAGATGATTTCCCCATATTCCCACCTTCCAGTCTCCTAGATATTCTTCCTAAGCCCTCCCCCCACCCTGTCCCCCACCCTACACCTCCAAGTATCCTAGGGAGTCATCTCCCTGTTGTGTTGAGAATCATACAATTTGAAGTTATTATTAGCTTAGGCATCTAACATACTGCTTCCTGATGTATTCTAGCTTTCACAGATGTCCTCTCCACCTTTTTGAATGAGATTATTTAAGATCTACTGTTGTAGCAAATTTCAAGTACACCATACACTAATAACTACACTCATCATCCAGAACTTCTTCATCTTATAATGCAAACTTTGCACATCTGATAACCACCTCCCCCTTTTCCCCAGAGCCATAGTAATCACTATTCCACTCTCTGCTCTTGGAAATTTGACTTTATTAGAGTCCGCACATAAGTACTGTCAAGCAATATTTATCTTTCTGTGTCCAACTTATTTCATTAGCATAATGTCCTCTAGTTTAGCTCATATTGGTGCAATAGAAGGATCTACATCATTTTTAAAGGCTGGCTAACATTCCATTATGTCTATACGTGCATCATGCATATATTTTCTGTATAGCACATTTTCTTTATCTATTCATATGTTGCTGGACACTTAAGTTAATTACATGGCTGTTGTATACCATCCTGAAATGAATATAGGAGTTCAGATATCTCTTTGAGATAGTGATTTCAGTTCCTTTGGTTATATACCTATAAGCAAGATTGCTGGATCTAATGATAATTCTATTTTTATATATTTTGGGGAACCTCCAGACTATATATTTTTTTGTAGTGGCTGTATCAATTTATACTTTTACTATTAGTGTATAATGGTTTCCTTTTTTTTTTAGCACATCCTTCCTAACATTTGTTATCTTTTGATGTTTTTAACAGGTGTAAAATAATATCTCACTGTGCTTTGATTTTTCCTGATAATTAATGATACCGCACATTTACATGTATCTATTGGACATTTTATGCCTTCTTTTGACCCTCACCCATTTAAAAATTGGGTTATTATTATCATTTCTTGCTATTGAGTTGTATGGTGTCCTAATATATTTTGAATATTAACTCCTTATTTGATATATAGCTTGCAAATATTTTCTTCGCTTCTATAGATGATTCCAAACTCATTGCCAAGAAGCTTTCCTCCTAGGTTGTCTTTTAGGAATCTATGGTTTCAGTTCTTCTGTTTAAGTCTTTAATCTATTTTGAGTTGAACTAAGGAACAGAAGCACAAAGAAGACAAATCCAAAACAAATATAAACCCTCAATTACCAGTAATTAAATAAAATAAAAACAAATTAATGCAGTGAATAAAAAGGCATTGGCAGAAAAGACTTCTTAAAAATGACCCAATTATATGTTGTCTAAAAGAGACACAGTTTAAATTTAGAGAATAAGGAAGTTGATGGTAAAATGACAGAAAATAATATACCATGCAAGCTAGCCTGAAGAAAATAAGAGTAGTTTTATCATATGGGAAAAGTAAGACAGTAAAATAAAATATATTCTTTCTTATTCTCTCTCTTTTGTTCTTGTAAAATCTACTTTTCCCAGCACCCTTTATTGAAGATACTATCCTTCCCAAATTGAACATTCTTGGCAAAACTTTGTTAAATATTAGTATGTGTTTGTTTTGGTCTTTTTGTCTGTTTTGATGGTAGTACTTTATGAATTTTGGATTTTTTTTCCTATTTTTGTGTTAAAAATCATTGGAATTTTGATATGATTGCATTGACCCTGTAGATTACTTTAGATCATATTTGGATTTTAGCAGTATTAATTTTTCCAACCCATGTGAACCTGGAATATCTTTTTGTTGATCTGTCTTCAATTTATTTCATCAATGCTTTGTTTTATAGTTTTCAATGTATAGATTCTAACCTCCATGTTTAAGTTTATCTAGAAACATTTTCCTCTTTTTGATGATATTATAAATGGAACTTTCAGTCTTGATGCTAATAATCTGTTTTTATTTTTTTCTTGGTTAAAACTGTATAAAGATTATTATCTTTTCAAAGAATCAACTTATATGTTGTGAGTTTTTTCTATTTTTCTCATTTTTAGTTTATTTATTCTTCTCTATTTTTTATTATTTCTTTCCTTATGTTCACTGTGGGCTTATTAATCGTTTTATTTTTTTTAAGAGAGAGGGACAGTGAGAGAGAAAGAGAGAAACAATTTTTATTTAGTTTTTCATGTGGCCTTCATTGCTCTGAGACTTAGTCGTACGTGGTGCTGAGATTTGAACTTGCATACTCATGCATGTCGGGCCAGCACCATAACCGCTGAGCCACCGCTCCAGCCCTATTAATCTTCTTTTTATGTTTTTTTTTCCTAGTGTTGGGGAGTGAACCCAGGGTCTCCTGCATGGTAGGCAAGAGCTCTACTTCTCAGTAACATTGACAGTCTTATTCTATGGTTTATTATTAAGGTAGAAATTTAGGTTATTTTTAGTGACCTTCTTTTTAAAGACAAGCAATTATTCATGAAGATTTTCTTCCATCACTGTCTTAACTTCATGGCATATATTTGGGTAAGTTGTGCTTTTCTTTTCATTATTGGCAAGGATGTCACGAATTTTCCTTATAATGCTATTGTAGAGCATATCATTTAGTTTGGAGTTTGTTGGGTAATTTTTCTGTTTTCATGATTTCTCCCTAGATTTCTGATTGTTATTGATTTCTAATTTAATTCTACTTTGGTCAAAGGTCATGCCTTATATGATTTTAACCATTTAACTTTACCAAGACTTGTCATATGGCCTGGTAGATTATCAATCCTGGAGAATATGCCTTTTGTGTATAAAACTGCTGTTGGGTGTATTCTGTTGCTATCTGCTAGGTCTTCTTGGATTACAGTGTTGCTCAAGTCTTATAATTCTTTGTTGATCTTCTAGCTCTCTCTGTTATTGTAAGTGGGCATTAACATCTCTAATATTCACTGTCGGATTGTCTATTTCTTTATCTCTTTCAGTGTTTGTGTTTCACGTACTTGGAACTCTGCTGTTAGTGATATATATATATATATATATATACACATATTCATAATTGTTATATCTTCTTGATCACTTGATTCTATCACCATTAGAAAAATTTCCTTCCTTGTTTCAAGTAAAAATTTTGTCTTAATGTCTTATATTTTCTCATATTTGTACAACTAAACTCAATGCTATCTTGCATGATATATTATTTTTCATTTTTCAACTTTCAACTTACAGAAATAAGTTGAATCTAATATATGTCTATTATATATAGCACATAGCTGGGTCCTTTACAAAAAGGGTTTTCTGCCAATATCTATATTTTTAATTTCAGTGTATTTAATTTCTTTCAATTTGATGTTATTACTCAGACTTTTATGTTCACCCTTTTTGTACTTGCTTTTAAAATATAATGTCTTTTTTTCTCTCTGTTTCTCCTTGCTGACTTCTATTTCTTTGTTGATTTATCTGTTTACCAAACAACATCCTTACAATTATCTTTAGTTTCTTTCATAAAGATTTCATGTAGTTCTTTGGACATATTTTTAGTAGCTCATTTAAAATGTTGTTTTAGTAAATCCAACATCTGAAACTGCATAGGCACAGTTTGTATTGAACTTTTCCCCATTTAAATGCAAAACTTTTGTTTCTTTGTGTTTTTCCTGAATATTTATTGTAGCTGTTGAAAACTAGACATTTTATATACTTTAATATAACAGTTTTAGAGAGCAGCCACCTCTTCCTCTAGCCCTAGGTTATTCATTGTTTTATTTTTGATTGTTGTTTGTTTAGTGACTTTCTTGGACTATTTTTGTAAAGGCTTTGTACTTTGTAGTGTGTGGCTGCTGAGCTCTGCACTTCATTAGTTTAGTAGTTACCTAATGATTCATCAGAGATTTCTTTAAATACCGTAGAACAATAATTCTTCTATCCCTTTCCAAAGCATTGTTTGTGTGTATGTGTGCATCTATGTTTGTGTGTGAGTGAACCCCTTTTGTTCTCCAGCAGTTAATAATTCTGCTTTATTTTTATTCCATGCTTGTACATAGCCTCAATATGGGCAAATGTGAGACAATATAGCTGCAATAATTAATCTTACATGACGACTCTACTGGACTATGGTACCCAGTTATTTGGTCAAATGTCAATCTATGTGTTGTGTGTTGTTCTGAAGGTATTTTGCAGATTAAAATTATATAGGTCATTTAACTTTGAGTAAAGCAGATTTGGACAGGACTCATTCAATCTGTTGATGGCTGTAAGGAAAAGACTCTCTATTTTGCCTTTATAGTCAAGGCTGCAACATCAATTCTCCCCTGGATCTTTACGCTAACTGGTCTGGTCTGCAGAATTTCAGATTTGTTAGTCTATCCCCCTAACTGCATGAGAAAATTCTTTAAAATAATTCTTATATGTACAATCTATAGATTCTTTTTCGTAAGAGAACCATAAGACTGTAGCCTTCTTAGATACTGTTTTGGTATTTGCATGCATGTGCCTTGTAGACATTAGGAATATTTTATGGTTTTATCAAAGACTCCCACAGGCAGCTCATTCTCCTGATCTTCATTTAAGAATTTTGGCCAAGTTATTCTTTCTTCTAAATGTATTACTTCTTCAGTCAGTTATGCTGTGGAATAATTATCACTGGTTGTTTTCAACAGATGCCCTGGGACTAAGATATTTTCTTCAGAATTAACTTTAGGTAGTAACAATGCACTGTGAATGTAGATTTCCTATGGATTGTAGATGCTAAAGGGTTGCTACTTTTTGAGGATCATTAAAACTTCTGCTTTTGCTGGTGATCTATAAGCCAGGATTCTCATTTGGACATATGTTATAGTTGGGAAGTTGCTAATTTTCAAGGTCACAGTGAGTTGGGAGCGGATGGTAGGAATAAGTCAAGTTACAATATTATAAACCCTGCTGTTCTTATTGAATTTTAGCAGATTTTCTTGCATGGGATGTTATTAATTTTATGGTGGGGAAAGATTTACCGATGTTCTCATTCTCCCTTTCAGCTAGCCCTTCCATCACAGGTGTGTGTGTGTGTGTGTTCATTTTCTGGAATGATGGGCAGCCAACTCTCTGCAGAGCAGGGTATATATTGAAGGAAAAGAGTGAGATGTGTATCTTCACCATTTTGTTTACTGTAATTCTGGAATTTTTGAATAGTCTAAAGTAAGTATATTACTTTTTGAAATAAATTAAAAAGGCAAAGCAATGAATGTTAAAGTGAAAGAACAATCAACAATTTGGTAAATTCACCAAATCATCATTAGTCTTTTCCTTGGATAACAAGAATATGGATTTTCTTCTTTAATCCTATATTTCCTTAGCTTCTACATTTTAATGAATTTAATATTGTTTTTATAATAGTGTTTTTTTTTTTTTTTTTTTTTTTTTTAGGAGAGAGGGACAGTGAGACAGAGAGAGACAGAGAGAGAGAAACAATTTTATTTATTTTTCATGTGGCCTTTGTTGCTCCAAGACTGCTGTGTACGTGGTGCTGGGGTTTGAGCTCGCATACTTGCGCATGCAAGGCAAGCGCTGTAACTGCTGAGCCACCGCTCCAGCCCCATAATAGTGTTTTTGAAAATAGTAGAAAATACAATGCAGGTTTTCATCTCATAGCTAGGTTTTTAGAACAATGCAAGTGAAAGGAATCATATATTATTTGGTTGCCTATTATTTGCATACCAATATTGAAGTCATTTATTTTCATGTCAATGATATAAAAATGAACAAATTTGATTCCAAAGTGACTATAAGATTAATATGAATATCAATTTAAAGTTTCTTATTCCTTGGAATACTCTTAAGAACATAGGATTTGCGATTATTTTAAAAGAAGTGGAGCACATACCCCTTTTTATTTCAGTTAATATTTTCTTAGGTGACTCAACTATCTGGGTAATTGCACTCACTCTCAATTTCACTTCACATTCTGAAGTAAAGGCATAGAAATGTGGTAATTTTTATGTCTGACCATAGTTGTCGTTCATATTTGTGGTACTTCACACGGTGTTGAAATGAAAAGGCTTTGGAGTCTGTTCTAAGATCTATTTTGACTTGGCTAGTTGTTAGCTGTGCTTCTGGGAAGAAGCTAACTTAATTCTTTTTTTTTTTCTTTTTTTAAAGAGAGAGAGTGACAGTGAGAGAGAGAAAGAGAGAATTAATTTTATTTAGTTTTTCATCTGGTTTTCATTGCTCCGACATTTAGTCGTGTATGTGGTGCTGGGGTTTGAACCTGGGTCCTCATGCATGCCAGGCAAGCGCTACAACCACTGAGCTACCACTCCAGTCCCCTAACTTAATTCTTGTACTTGAATTCCTAATCTGTAAAGTGGCTGTAAGAATACCTCACAGTATTGTCCAAAGGAGTAAATAAGATATAATAAGTCAATATTTGCCAGTTTAGATATAGTAAATCGATTGTTTTCTTGAGTTGTGATTAAAATATTATAAATGAAATCCTTTCCTTTGATCGGTCTTTCTTACATACATTCGTCACATCTGTCTCCTTGTTCCATACTTCTTTTTAGTAGCATCTTAATTCCTTAGCATAGCAGGCTTATGGATCTTCACTATTGTACTCTGTGAGTCTGCCAGGAATGGCATAGCAACCTACCAGTAATGGATGCCTTAAATATAAGGAGTTCATTTTCTCCTAGTTCCAGAGGCTGGAAAGTGAAGACTGTTGGGTTAGCAGGTTCAGTTCTGGATGGAGTTTCTCTTTCTGGTTTGTAGATGACCTTCCCCCAGTTTCCTCACATGGCCTTTCCTCTGTGTGCCCGTGGAGATAACTATATGGTGTCTCTTGGTCTTCCTACAAGGACACAGGTCCTATTGGATGAGCTTCCCACCCTTCAGCCTCATTTAAACATAACTACCTTTTGAAGGTCCTAACTCCAAATACAGTCACATTTGGGTTAAAGCTTAAGCATATGAATTTTGGGAGACAGTGCTGTCTATAAGATGTAGTACTTAGAATTAGGCTTAGCTGAAATGACAGAAAGTCCCAAGTAGGTGTGGCTTAAAAACAGACATTCAGTTTTCTCTCACGTGAATACAGGTGATTCTGAGGTGATGCCTCTCCACAGAGTCAGGGCCCCATGCTGCTTCAGTTTTGTTGCCTCGCCTCAATGTGAAGCTTCTACTTTATAGTTCAAGGCAGCTGCTTCAGCTCTGCTCCTCTGCTCAGTTTAACCACCATCCAGTGAGAAAGAAGAAGGAAAATGAGAAAGGGCTGTTCACTCCTTCAAGGTACTTCTGGAAGTTGCACACACCATTTCATCACTCAGCGTAGGCCTGTGGCACACCTAACTACGAAGAGGCTGGGCCACACAGTCTTTATCCGAGGTAACTCTTGTGTTCCTGAGGAAAACGAGGGTAATACATATGGCAGAATAAGTAGCAGCCAGGACCACTGCATTTTCTAGCCTTTGTTTTTCTTTCCTTTTTTTTTTTTTTTTAATAATTTTCCTGCTATATCCACAAGTACCCTAAGCTTTAACTACTCTAGATTGCCTTTTTTTCTTACATATTCCTGGTTTATTATCTCCAATTTTGATTATGCTTTTTTTAAAATTTGGGAGTGTGTACCTCTGTTTAAAGTGGACAGATAGAACTTGATCATAAACAGTGTGTGTGAGAGAGGAAAAGCATTTTGTCTTTCTGCATAAATTGGTAAAAATTCATCAACATAGGTCTTCTTCTGAATAATCATGGTATACTCTGAACTGCAGTCACTGACAGAGTTGTTTCCTACAATGTAAAAAAGCCTGATTTATTATTGTTCTGCTGAGTCGTTTGTATGCAGTGGATTGCTGTTGATTATGGTAATTTTAAAGAAAAAAGATCTTGCTTTTCAAAAAAATGTTTTATGTTTCACTGATAATTCTCCCAAGCAAATGATGTCAATTCTGTAGTTTGTTCTGGTGTGTACATTGCCTAGATTGCAGTAGATAAATATTTGTTCATTACTTTTAGTAAATGGCTACTTTTCATTGTTATAACGATTATTTGTTCAAATTATAAAAAAGTTCTTAATATTTACCTTGCACAATAAATATTAGTGTATTTTCTTAATTATTATTTCTTACAGTATTTGACAAATGTATCTTTTTGTTTATGGTATTTTAGTCCATTTAGGCTGCTATAATACCATACGCTGGGTGTCACATAGACAACAGGAATTTGTTTCTCATGGTTCTGTAGACTGGGACATCTAAGACCCAGGCACTGGCAGATTCTGTGCCTGGTACCAGCCTGCATTCTGACCTATAGGCAGCCTTCTCTTTCAGCTGGTGTAGTTGAGTGGCAAAACAATACTCTGAGGTCACTTTTACAAGGGCATGATCCTATTCATGAGAGTTCTACCCTCATGACTTAGAAACCTCCCAAAGGTCCCATTTCCTAAAACATTACCTGATAAATTTTGGAACTGCAAATAGTCTGTAGCATGTGGGTCCTATCAGTCAGGATGGGAGAAGGTATCCTGTGGAAACAAACAACTTAATAGAGTATCAAAACAGAAACAGAGTCTATTTCCTATCCATGCTGCATATTCATTGGAGGAGGAAGCTCAACGGTCACTCAGGGACCCACACTGACAGAGGCTCTAACACACCCTACACTTCTAGTCTCAGGCAGAGGAAAGAGGATGTGGTTTCAAAGATCCATCCCAGAAGTGACATGGGTCATTTTCCATTATGTTTAATTTGACAGAGTAAGTCACAAGGCTTCACTGTTAGATGACTGTCAATAATGATGGCCATATTTAGATGTAGATACAAATTCCTCTTTTGCAAAGCACAACCTTTTAGAGACCTGCCCCACCTCACCATACCTGAGCCGGCACTTAGCCAATGTCCTGGTGCAGCCACAGTAAGCCTTTCTCATTACCTCACTACACTTGAGCCCACAGGTAACTGCCCAAGCCCTGTTCTCGAGAGAGAACCACGAGAGCTAATAAATTCGCCCACTCCAGGCCACGTGTTGCTGTTCTCTCTGGTCCTAATAAAATCTCTTGTCTCAGCTACCAGGGGTCTCTTTGCTGTACAAGCATGTCCAACACTTACTGAGTTCTACAGGGCAGCCCCACAACAGGGATGGAGATATAATCCTCCCTCAGGAGGAGAAATCAAAGAATTGGGAACTAGAATATTGTCAACCACAGTTTTAGGACAGACAGTATTTTGCCCTTTAGGAATATTTGGTGGTATAGAAATAAGACAACTATTATTATGCAAATTTTCAGAGGAATATTTCTTGGGAAACATGTATTAACCAAGTTAAAGAACAATCAGTTGCTAAGTAGGTGAGAGTTTATGGATAAGTGGGACTGCTATTTTAGTCTGTGGTTTGTAAGGAGTGGAGTTTGGTAAATGGACTCAGGAAACTTTTTGCAGACCCATAAAACAAATTAATAGAATTGTAAGCTTACTTAAAAAAATAGTGGTCAAGAAAAACTACAAATGTATTAACCTAATTAAATGATTTTTCTTTGAAATGAGCGAAATGGAAATTCCTTAGATTTGTGTCTGAATTTTCCATCCAAATCAATGCAAGTGTTGCACTGATATGAACATTATAAATTTGCTTTTTAAGGAAATGTCCCTAAATACTAAAATAGTGAACCACAAGCCACATTCCTTTATTTAAAAAACTTTTTAAGTGTTCACAATCATATTCAATGAAATTTTATGACTTCCCTTTAAAAATAGTAGATAAATATAATTGTTACCATTTATTTATCATTGCATCTCTCTCTTATGTGTCAAAAACTGTAAATTAATTATTGTTAATTTTCACATAACTCTGTAAATATTAGGCCTGTTTGGATAAATAATTGAAGTTAGGAAAGGTAAATAAATTTCCCTAGACTTTCCAGTGAAGACACAAATTCTTGAGATTGAAACTCAAATTAGCGAGGTGACAAAGATGTCAAACTCTGCCATTTTTCCTCTCTGTATCATACCACATCTTTCTACTGAACTGTACAAAAGCCAAGGTGCCATATTTTCTTTGAGTGTTTTGATATTGGTCAACGTTGCTGGATGTGAGATTAACACTCTTCGGATACAATTTGTTCTTGAAAAAATATGATGGTTGCGTCAATTGCTCCAATTTGCTGATCTCTTTCTTCTTTGTCTTATATGCTGTCAGCCTGTACTGGGGGTAATTGTTTCCTGAAATAGTTTGACAGAATTTCTACTAGTTTAGAGTTTATGAAGAAGAATTCTACAGAAAGATAAACCAAGGTGCATAAGCTTAAAAGACCAGCAGTAGCGTATTTTTCACAAGTTAACATATATTAATCTCTTTCACTACCTTTTTATTTTGCTATTCTAGGTAGTTTAATACTATATGAGATTCTGTACAAAACAAATATGCATCGGCACCCTAGAAATGAGAAAACAAAAATGTTAAGGCCAAATGGCATACGTGGTTCCCAATAAAATCTGTTATTTTGGTCTTCTCAATATGCTTAGGTCATGTTTCTTCTTTGTTGTCTACCTCTTTTTTCTTGGAAAAATAAACTCTTGATTATGCATGAGGCATTAAAGCATGAATTTTAAAATTCCTTATCTGCAAGATATTGAGAAAAGAAGCCATAGAGTGAAATTATATACTTGCAATGAATATATGCAGTAAAGGACCAAAATCCTAAACACTCACTGAGCTCCTGTAAATCAATAAGTGAAAGAAAAAGAATATAATAGAATGGGAAAATATTTGAATAGGCACTTCACACCTTTAGAAAAAAAGATATTAAAAGCACAATGAAAGCTGTGCATGGTGGCACATGCCTGTAATTGCAGCAACTTGGAGGCTGAGGCAGGAGGCTTACAAGTTCAAAGCCAGTCTCTGCAACTTAGAGGGGCCCTAAGTAACTCAGCGAGACCCTGTCTCAAAATAAAAAATAAAAAGGTTTGAGGATGGAGGGAAAATAATCCCAATAACATATCACATTACCTCCAGAAGAATGGCTAAATTTGATTACCCACCTAGAATGAGTGGGTAATCATGACATCCACACTATGATAGAACTGGATGTGCTTTGGTGGGTTCATAGCATGAGTGAAAGAAGCCAGATGCAAGTGAGTCCAACTGTGGACTTCTTTTGATGTGAAATTCAAAAATAGGAGAATCAATGTATAGTTTTTGTAGTAGAAATGACAACTATCTTGAGAAATAGGGAATTGTGTGTAGAGTTAGAAGACAGGATAGGATGCTAGCTGGTAGTCCATTTGCTGACCTAGGTTAAAGTTAATAGATGTATTTACTCTGTGAACACTCATGAAACTGTACATTTCTGATCTGGATACTTTGAAATGCTATACTTCAATAGAAAGCATTTTTTAAAAAATCTCAAAATACAAAATATGTACAGTATAAAATAGATTTCTGGCCATTTTTTGTACCTGGATGAGGTATGTTCCAGTATCATAAACAGGTTGAAGTTGACCAGGTGAAATCTCAATTAGAAATTAATACTGAGTCAAAAGTAAACAACCTCTATATTATATCATACCTTTGAACTATTCTTTATGACTGAGTGAGAATTGTTCAGCTATAGTTTGTTGTTGGAGAGATTTTCCAATTAATATTTCTATTAAGTAGGCAGAAGAACTAATTTTGCTTGTAATAAAATATTGAGCCCAAGAATTTCTAACCTGTCTTATTAGATTATTCTTTATCCGTTTAGTTTTATATTTCTCTCTCTCTTGCTCTCTTTTCTTACCTACTGCAAGAAAACATTTCTGTTCACTTAATGGATTTCAGACCTTTTAAAAAAATTCAGATCCATCTGATATTTATCTTGATTTAGATGTCATTCAGAGTGTTTGCAATGAAGGAGATTTTCTATATGCCTCTCTAATATCTAGTATCTGTCACTGCCACTAGATTGGTATGCTCTGTTTTTTTGTCTTCCTTTTGATGAAATGTTTCATGAAATAATGTGAGATGCATAAATGTGCATTTTAAAAATTAATTTTGAATGTTAGGTAAGGTTGTTAGATTTAGAGACCAGGTTTATTTATGTAAATAGAAATAATAGCCTGATGCAAGTTTAAATATGAGTATTTTCATGTAACCATTAAAAAAGTGATACAGGTGGTAATTAAAGAAACCCATTTGTGATCTACATATTCATGCAAAACAAAATTCCAGTATCAAACTACTACCCAGATGGGGTCTTCAAAGACTGATTTTTGCTTTAGTGCATCTAGAGCATTCAAATATGCATGGAAACTTTGTATATTGGTTTTTACTGATCATCAAAGAGATGGAGGGTGGAAAGGAAACATTTTCTCTTCTTTTTTTTGTTTTTACATATGACTGAGGTGAATTATTATTGCTAAGTATAGTATCTATTTTACCCAGATGTCATTTTTATCTATTCTCTTCTTTTACTGTTCCACTCCCATCAAAGGTTAACTTTCCCCAGCATAAACAAAGAGAAAGGTGGCTGTCTCATGCCCACTACAGAGGACTGTATTCTATTACCCCTTCTTTATGGTCACCTTACCTCTTTGGTGGGCTTCTCATCTGGCCTTTTTTCCTCCATAAGTTTCAGTTATTCAAGGATGAATTTAAGCCATTTTTACCTAAAAAGCTGGCTATGCTGTATTTCATGCTCCTTAACAGATACTTAATTTGTCTTAAACATTATTGAATATATGTATAATATATATGTAAAAATCACATATATAATATAAATATTATATGTTTAACTTGTCTTAAACATTATGGAATATATATATACACACACTATATATGTGTATATATAAATAATATATGTATATATATATAAAAGTATATATATGTGTATATATATAAATATATATATAAATCATGTGGGAACCCATTAGTATGTACAATTTTTTGTTTTTATTTGTCAATTAGAACTAAGTTTAATTAAATAAACATTAAAATAACTGACCCTGAAACTAATCAAGCCCTATATCTATAAATTTGAGAAATATCAGCAATAAAGGAAAGTGATTTAAAGAACATTATAAAGATATAAGAAGTCAAGTTTAGAAAATGGAAAAATCTACTGGACAAATGACACAAAAAATGATGGAACATGAGTGGAAATAAATGCATAAATGGAAAGAAAGGCAGAGGAGGACTTTCATCTAGAGTAAGAATTCTTCAGGCATGCTGCATGCAGGGCCATTGTGAACCTTGCTTGGATCCTGATGAACAGTTAAAAAATTACTTTTTTAAGACACTCATAATTAACTGGTCTCAGCAATCACATGATATTGAGGAAGTCATGTTAATTTTGTTGGGTTTGATAATGGTACTGTGGTTGTGGTTATGAAGGTGTTCTAATCTGTTAATGGTGTATGCTGAGATATTTACAGATCAAATAAAATTTGCTACAAAATATTGTCACAAGAGTAGAGAAAGAAACAAATGAAAGTAGAAGAACAGAAAACTGATAACTTCTTGGACTAGGAGTTCAACTAGATTCATTGATACTCTTTTTTTCTACTTTTATATATGTTTAAATTAACAAAGTAATCATACATATGAAAGTAATTTCATGCTTCTTCCCTTTTACGCAGGTTTCGCTCTCTTTCTCTGGCCTCCAAGTTGCAAGTCTCCATTTGCTTCTGTCAAGATTCTCCTTTCACTGTAGTCTCCTCCCTATACTCCTGTCCTTTCTATGATTTTTCTTTTTTTTAATGTAAAGCAATTCAGATAGGTCCTTGTTCCTCTGTCCTTTTCCATACTAGGCCCTGGGGACCTCAACACTGAAACCCAAGTGGCCTGTCAAGGTGTTTTGCTAAGCAAAAGGCCATCTACTCCAGAGAGAGATTATGTTCATTCTTTGCCGCATTAGGTGATTTCAGTCAGTTCTATTTTTTTCCCCTTTCTGTTAAAAATATATGAACAGAACATAAAATGTCACAGCAAAATCTTTGCCGTTCCCTCTTCACGATTACGGGTAGCACTCTTCAGATGCCCTGCCATTGCTCCACTAGGCACACTTTTTTTTTCTTTTCCTATTTCCCAGTTTGTCTACAGACAGCTTTCTAGGATTGAGCTGTGACTGACAACTGTTAGAAGGTGATGCCTCCCACCACCTATTAGTGCCAAGAAGCAGAAGCAGTGAGATGAAATGATCATAAATGTTTTGTGGAGAATTAAAAAAAAGTCAATGAAATGCCAAATTTAAAGTTACTGAATAAGACTTTGATTTTTGTCTAAATATACGACGGGATTATTTAATTAGTGTTTATATTTAGTTCTCAAGGGCATTTAAATTTGGCACATATCTATTGTAAATCAATGATTCTCAGGGACTGGGATAAACTTCAGGCTCTCACATGTGTATGTGTGCGAATGTTGCATGTTGTTTATGTTTATGTATGTATATATTTAAGGAAGGCCTCCCACACTTTGCCCGAGCAACCGCAATTTTATACACTCACTTTCCCAGTTCTTTCAGTAATAACTACCATAAGCAAACATGGAGAGCTGTGGAGGCAACTTTTTTTTATAATTATATCCAGTCAATCAAGTTGACAACTTTGGTGTAAAACATTAATATCACTGTTGGTGCTGGTTTTCATGCTTTTAATTATTCTTTGGAAGTATGAACTTAATTAGCAACTCCTAACCTTTAATCTGTTGTGAAGTCTAACAAACATACCAAAGCAAACACAATCAATCTTATCCTCTTATAGCAGTTTCCTTAATAATTGAAGCTACAAAGTTTTCTTTATTTTACTTTGAATAGGCAATGCAAGCACACGGAACACTAGAACAAGGAATGACAGGTGCACATGTTATTTTATATGTATGCCAGTATACCAGTGGAATAAATTCCTAGAGATGGAATTGCTGAGTGTTTCAAGTAACAGCCCTACCTGCAATGTTCAGGATGTATGTTATAAGTTGGTTATTATTGTATTTTTATCTTCATGACTCTTCCAAAAATTATGCAGTATTTTTCTAATATAAGATGAAGAAATTGAGGTTGGGATGGTTGATGAACTGCTCAAAACCATACGATCAGTAGTTGACTACCACGAAGTAGGGGAAATTTCCAACAGTCTCTCTTTCTCTTGAAGATGTAGAAGAATGTTGTCTTAGATTGTGCAACTCTTGGCAAAGCAGAAGGCAGCTCAAGAGCTGTCCCTGAGATGCACTAACACTGATCTTTTACTACATCAAAGCAGATTCTATTTATCTCTGTCTTTGGGTGTACAGAAAAGAACATGAGTGTGCATTTGTGTGTGTGTGTGAGAGAGAGAGAGAGAGAGAGAGAGAGAGATTTGATGCTAAATGCAATAAGGGCAACTTCTGGAGATTTGCTATAGAAAATCATCTCTACCTCCTCATCTGTGAAATCACAGGTTGGACTAGATTCTCTCTCAGATACAGAAATAGGTCAGTTAAAATGATAAGGTGTGTCCTTTCCTAAATTTAATTAAACCTTAGATGAAACATTTTAAAGTTTTGTTGTTAAGACTTATTTATTTATTTAGGCTTTGAACTTGTGATTCTTTTGCCTTAGTCTTCTGAGTCGCTGGAAATACAAATATGGGCCACCACGCCGGACTTAAGGTATTTTTCTTTTCTTTCTTTCTTTATTTTTTTAATGATGTTTTTGTTCACCCTTTGAGGATATGATGTTTTTCTCTTTCTTGATAATGCAGTGTAATTCTTTTTCATTGGGTCATATCATTGCCTAGTGGTTGATATACTGAGTGGATACACCCCCGAAAGGGTGTAGAGAAGGTGGTATTTGGCTGCTTGAAGTTGCCTGGGTATCATGGCATGCTTTATATGATATTACTGCAAATGATATGCACTTATGCTAGTGACATTTAATTTGTCATCACATATGTGCTTTAAAAAATATATTGACAATTGTGTGATTGATTCTCTTACATGTTCCAAGAGTTGCAAACTGAGTTGCTGAAAGTACAGCTGTGCTTCTGTAGATTTTACAAATATTGCTTCTACTTTGTCCTCTATCCAGTCCCCCCCACCTGCTCCACAAATTAAGGTTTAAAGAATAAATACTTGTTTTGGAAGAAAAAGAAAAGTAAAAGTCAAAATGATTCACTTTTGCCTGATTTTCCCAATTTGAGAATTCTATTAGAAGAAGTATTTGCAGAAGAATGGTTGAAAGCTAATAATTCCTTTGTCCACCATCCAATAATGTAAATGAAATAACTGTGTATTTTCCAAGTTAATGCAGTAATTTTTCTATAGTAGATCATTTTAACTTATTTTTAAAAATTATTTTAATTATATGTATTTATGGGGCTCAGTGTGATAATTTGATACATGTAAAAATATATAATGATTAGGGTAGTTAGCATTTCCATCTTCTTGAAAATTTACACCTGTATTTATTTATATATTTTGTCAAAAAAGGATTGCTTTTTATTTTAGAAAAAAATAAAGATTAAAAAAAGCGTCTTGGCTGTTTGCTTTGATTTATGAGATATTCAGCATACCTACTGTGTATACAAGTTTATTTTTTCTTTTCAGGTCATTGGAGAAATCATAGGTGGAGACAATAAAAGTAGGAGTCAAGTACATAGAATCCCAACACACCCAGAAACCCAAATTTCAGATGAAGAATATATGAGGAAATATTTCAACCGCCTCTCCCCCTGTTTAGCCATTTTCTTTCTCTTTTTTCATCACTATCATTATTTTATGTCTTTTTAAATTTCCTTTAAGTTCAACAATATATTTTTCTTCAATATCTTTCCTTGTGATATCCTGCCTCTGGAAAGAATGAAAGAAAAAAAGAAGTAAGAAAGAAAGAAAATCACAAGCCAGGTGTGGTGGCACATCTCTGTAATCCCAAAGGCTCTGGAGGCTAAGGCAGGAGGATTGCAAGATCAAAGCTAGCCTCAGCAATTTAGCAAGGCCCTAGGCAGCTTGGTAAGACTGTCTGAAAATAAAATCAAAAAAAGGGCTGGGGATGTGGCTCAGTGGTTAAGCAACCCTGAGTTCAATCTCTAGTACCAAAAAATAAAAAGAAAGGAAGGGAAGGAAGAAAGAAAGAAAGAAAGAAAAGAAGGAAGAAAGAAAACAAAGAGAAAGAAAGTTAATCTGTTCTATAGATACTTCATGCTTTTGTGAAGTTTCTCTCTTAAAAATATTTCACACGCAAAAAGAAAAATGAATGATTTGTGCTGACTACCACCCTTCCCCCACCTGACTCCAGGATCCTTTGCAATAACCTTGGAGCTTAAGAAAATACTGTAAGTTTTGAAGCCAAGGAAAAGAAAAACTCTGAAAAGATGAAAAGCACCACAGAACAGGGAATGAAGAGGACAGAAGAAAGAGCTAGTAAACTTGAAGATTTAAAAAAATGAATGAATAAAAGATATCCATCAGAGAGGAAATAATTCGGGAAAAAGTGAAAAAATAAAACAAAACAAAAACCTCAGGTACAGTAAGAATGCAATGAAAAATGTCATCTTCCTGTTGTCAGGATTCCCAGAGAGGAAAAAGAAGAATGTGCTGCTGGATCAGAAAAAAAATAATTGTTGAAAATTTCCCAAATTTGGTAAAAGATATAAACCTAAAGATTCATGAAGCTGAGCAAACTCTAAATAGGATAAACCAAAGCAATCTTGACTGAGACACATCATGACTTGACTTCTGAAAAAACAAAGAAAAAGGAAAGACCTTAAATAACACTTCATCTGTAGAGGAAAATAATTTGCATGACAGAGGATACCTCCTGGGAAACCAGAGTGCACAGGAAGTGCTTACAAAGGCAATCATGTTGTGAATGGGGGAGGGCAAAGGGCCTTAAAGGGAGTTAAGGTTTCCATATGTCCCTTGAACTGATTATCAATACCAGCAGACCACAAGTTGTATATGTAATGCAATAAATGTAGCAAATACCAAAGGGCTATACACAGAGATATCGACAACCCTGCTGATAAATCAGGAGAGAATTCTTCAAAAAGTTATGACGAACACAAAACAAACATATAAAGAGAACCACTGAAAATTACTCTAGGAGCATTTAAGAAGATAAAATAACTTACAGGGAGTTGTTGAGACTAAAGACTTAGCACAGGTTGAGCATGATCTTAAGCAGCAGAAAATTAGGAGCTGAAAAGGAAAGGAAAACAAAAAGATTCGAGCAAGGAGATTTTACTTGTTTCAAAATGTTTTCAAAATGGGCTCTTCTAACTTGTAAGGAAGCTTCCTTTCCTGTTTTTCTGTTTTCATTACCTGCATCTCCTCCTCCCTGGATTACGAATTCCAAGACATTCAACAATAAATTATATTATAGGCTAAGCAGGTTATTATGGAGGGACCTTGGGTCGAGTTGTTGTTATGAAAGCATTATTTACTTTTTTCTTTTTGCCTAAATAGCCATCAAGTTTCAAAGGAGAGACTTATACCTTGTGTTTTGGAGAAGCTTCTCTGACTTTTGGGCATGGAATTGCTTTGTGTTCTGCTGAGATTGATGATCATCTTTTCGTTTTTTTTCCAGCTCCTAATTTCCCTAACCCAGTTCCTCTGCTGCTTAAGATTGTCACCTTATAGAATTTAGAAGCAAATAGTGAGCAGCTATTTTAGTTAATTAACATGAAATTTTGGATAACTATTTTTTTTTTTTTTGTAACAGGAATTGAACCCAGGGGAGCTTAACCGCTGAGCCACATCCCAGTCTCTATGTTTTTATTTTTTATTTTGATACAGGGTTTCCCTAGGTTGCTTAGAGCCTCACTAAGTTGCTGAAACTGTCTTTGAACTTGAGATTATCCTGCCTCAGCCTCAGAGCCACTGGGAATACAGGCATGCACCACCATGCCCTGCTGGACAACTTTTGTAGTACAAATGTAAAGAAGGAATAAACCCACACACTCCCACCCCAGTGTGAGCAAATATACATGCATAAACACCTCATGAGGCTCATTCTTTTATTAAAAAATCACATTGCCCAGAAATCACTTTTATTTTGAGTAAAAGGTACAAGGCAGTCCTTTATTTTTCTCTTCTTCCTCTTTCCTTTCTTCCTTTCTCTTTCTCATTCTTTTTTCTACCCTTTCTTTCTCTCTTTCTGTGTCTGTCTCTTCTCCATTCCCATCCCACCTCCCACTCTCCTCAGCCCTCACAAGTGTCCTTCCCTCCCTTCCTCTTCTTTTTTTTTTTTTTTTTTTTGGTTCTTCCAAAAAAAAAAGAAAGAAAGAAAGAAAAAGAAAAGAGGTGACAACTTTATTTCAAAGTTGCTTCTTGAGATTCTGGACCCAGATCGCTTCATTGTCCTGTTCAGACAGTGCCTTCTTGGCCATAAACAGCTCAAAAAGGGTAATGGGTGTTTAATATAGTAAGCCTAATTATTTTTAAATCCCCTTAATTTTCAGATACCGTTTTAATTGCTGTTCATTATTATCTAAAATACCTGAAATACTTATCTTCAATAGTTTTTATGTTACTGAGATTCTAAGTATCCATGTGATCATTTCTCTCTTATTTCAATCTGGTTACTCTATTTGAAATACACAGTGCTGGAATGAAGAATAATAAAGGAAAAAAGTACAATATAAAATATTATTGCTCTTTGTGGTCTTAGAATCATTTAACAAAACACATTATTTTATTGTGTTACATTACTATGAAAGTCACTAAATGAATGTCTTTAGAACATAAACAATCCATTTGTCCTGCATATCTGAGATGCTAAAATATGTAATTAGTCAGTTCCATGTACTTCAAAAATGAAAACCTTTCAAGCTGAATCAAATAGAGGCATTTTCATGAATAATGGGTGTGTGCAATTTTGGTTTCTGTCAGCATAAAACCAACCCCAGAAAAGAAGTCCCAGGGTGTACCCCTGATTTACACTAATTAACTCCTTAAACACTAGTGCTCTCTTGGCTTTGGATCAAATTTGTGATTTTAAAAAAGAATAGGTTATGCAGTAATTATAAAGGAAATCAGATAACTTCAAGAGAGGTGGTTGGTCTTGTTTTGAACTGAATTATTTACACATGAATTGTTCATATTACTCATCAGCATATTGTCTTTGAATACGTTTGGGCACACAGGCTGCAATGTTGAGGAAGTGATTGATAAGGTATATGCATTTAAAAGTGTATGTGCATTTGGGACAGGTAACTATTTTCATATATTTTGAACAAGTTCTCTGAATTCACAGTGAACAATCACAAAAGATACAGCACAATTGAACATAGTTGACTATATTAGATTTCCATTAATGTGACAAATATTCTCGATAATAAATTTATTTATTTTTTTAAAAGAAAAATTGGGACAGTGAAAGGGAGAGAAAGAGATAATAATAAATTTTATTTTGTTTTCACGTGGCTTTCATTGCTCCCACACTCTGTGTGTACGTGGTGCTGGGGTTCAAACCAAGGTCCTCAGCATGCCAGGCAAGCTCTATTATCACTGAGCTACTGCTCCAGCCCCAGGATAAGAAATTTATAAAAAAGAAAAGGTTTAGCTTGTCTGAGTTTTGGTTTCAATTCATGGTTAGTCCACTGCTTTTACACCTGTGGCCAGGTAGCATGTCATGCAAGAGCATGTGATAGAGTGAAACACTGCTCAGCTGATGGTCCAGATGTTCAAAAGAAAGGAAAAGGAGGGTCTGGGATCCTACAGTCTTCTTCAAGGGCTTGCCCCCAGTGACCAGAAGACCTTCCAGAAGCCCTCACCTCTTAACAGTGCTAAGCTGGGGACCAATGGAGACTTAAGTACGTGGGCCGTGGGCAATACTCCACATCCAAACTCTAACATTGACCTTTTTTTAGAGTTCAGGGTGTTACCATGGAATACTATGGTAAGGTTCAGAGCAACAATATGGAAATGCTGAGGGGAGTATAAAGACTATGGTGAGGGCTGGAGTGGTGGCTTGGCAGTTACAGTGCTTGCCCAGCATGTGCTAGTACATGGGTTCAAACCCCAGCACACATGTACAAAACTAAGTGTCAGAGCAATGAAAGCCATGTGAAAAACTCAATAAAAATTGATTCTATCTCTTCCCCCCTCACTGTCCTTCTCTCTTTAAAAAAAAAAAAAAACTATGGAGAATTATAAAGACTATGGTAAATTATCATATCACACATTAGTGCTTCTACAAAAATGATATTCAAGTTAAATTACATCCTAAGATGTAATGTTTTAAATATTTCTAATAATATTTATATTTCTAAAATGAGCCATTAAAAGTAAAATTAAGTGGATGGCATTCTAATGCTTGTCAAAGTTGGAGAGATGGATCAAATGTTCTATCAACCATTGCAGAGGGTCTTATACATACGTATTATGCGTATGGCAGTGTAGATTTGGTCTTGCTTCTTGATGTGAAGTTCTTGAAGATCTCTAGTAGGGGTTTTTCTTTCCTCATGCCAATGTATTTATGACAATTTTCTCACTCAAACTCCACCTAGTAAGATGTCATGTGATGAGTATGATTTATGAATATTATTTGAGTGACTCCCAAATCAGGTGGAGTGGAAAGCAAGTGTATTTGTGACCCAGTAAATTAGAATTCACTCACTCATGGTACCTTTCTTCCTCCCCAAAGTCTTGGATTTGAAATGCTGAAATAACTTCTGCTGGACTCCCACCGTTTTGCTGTGGCTGTTGCCATGACCGCGGTAAGTGATCCTGACACAGTAGCTGCTGAAGAGCAGGCGCACAGCTGCAGCTCTGCTCACCCACATCCCACATAGAGAGTTTTGCTCCCTTTTCTCATTCTTCACCTTCTCCTGCTGCTGTAGGCAGTTGTTTTTTGTTTCTAAAAGTTAGGACGTTCTTTTCTTTGGGAGAACCTCCTTGAGTTAGAAGTGCAGTCAGAACTGTAACTAATGGCATCTTGACTGGAATGTGCAGCAAACAAAACCAGACTTACCTTTCTCCTCCTTTCACAGGACTGCTGTTCATTTAGTCTTTCTAAATGTAACCATGACACGCATCTGGTTTTTTTAACCACTATAATATGCAATAGATGAAATGGTGAAAATGTAAATATACTTGAAGCAGCATTGATTTTTTAGTTTTAAATAATAATGAAATCTGTTTATCAGTATCTAGTATGTGAAAAGACATGATTTGCACAATGACATTTTGCTTGAGACTCAGTTAACTCTGATAAAAGATGCAAAATTAAAGAAGGTATGATGCTTATACCTTTTGAAATGAAATAAAGCATAAGAACAGGAAAAACAATGCAATTAAGGTGATTAAAATATTGTTCATTCTTTTGTAAGTTAAAATCATTTGCTCAGAGAAAGAAGGTACTGTTATGTGAAAATCATTAGTTTAATAAATATTTACTGAAATGTAGGGTTCCGTTTTATAAGACTCTCTCTCAACCATGCTCAACAGGTTGAAACTTCAGTGATGTTAGATTACTTTCCTAAAGCAACAAAGCAGGAGAACTTATCCAACCAAAGTTGAAATCGGACTGTTCTTCATGTTTTTCCAGTTATAAGTAATGTCAAGAGGTGAGACGATGAAGGGGATAAGATTTCTCATCTATGAAATGCTACTCTCATTTGGTCCTTTGGGTACTGTAGCTGTCAAAAAGAAGAAAAATATCCAAGTTGAAAAAGGAAAATCCTCATCCAAAGAAGACTGTAGAAATGTCTACCCAATCCAGGTTAAAGAAAACCCTGTATAAGCTTTGATTAAAAAAAAAACCTCATCCTTCGTAATAAGTTACATTTAGTTAGATGCATTGCTGTAGAGATCAGTAGTCATTTCATTGTCGGAGTTTGCATTGATCTCTGCTTATGAGTGCAGTGTCTGAGAGCTCTTGGGTGGTGACACTATATGGAGAAACTGTTGGCTCCTGCTTTCTTTGAGCCTCCAATCTACAGATTGAAGACTTACTGGTAGCCATGAAGTCTTCACGCTTTCTCCAAGCACACCCTTAGGTGTGTTCTCTCATAGATAGAATATGTTACTTTACAGTTTTTTTTTTATGTTTGTAAACTGATGTTATGTTGATGATGGTAGAAAGAACATGTGTGAAATTTTTATATAGGCAGTTAGCTCACTTTAGTTTCACAATTAGCCATAATTAAATGTACTTTGTACTTGCTATAATTAATGTTTTATGACCTAGAACAAGCAGAGTTTAAACCTCTAATTTGAATAACAGATTCGATATTTGAATCCATTTAGAAAGCAGAGGTTTACTTAATTGTTTGTAGATAACTATGTCTTTTTTAATTTAAAAAGTTTATTAATGATGTAAAAGATTGCCTAGGCTAATATCTATTTATCTGGAGGACTTCTTAGCATTGATTATAAATGCAATTTAACCAGCAGTTTAACCACATAGATAAAAATTAGACTTATGCTGCTAAAGGTGCTTCTTTTAATCATCATTCAATTCACTATATAAAGAGCTTAAAGTTTTAATTCTTTGCTGCAGTTTTCAGGATAAAGCCTGTTGGCAGGGGTGATTAAGCTTTTTAACTGACTTTGGTCGGTATAAAAAACAACCTACTGTTTACCTTGGAAGTATGCGTGCACATGAGTGTGGAAGTGAGTGTGTGTGTGTGTGTGTGTGTGCGTACATGTGTGTGTAAGAGAGAAAGGAGAGACATGAAACCATTCCTATCAGTTGCCTTTTGAACTGCACTTTATTTTAGCAATTAGCACTGACAGAGTAAATACAACAAACAATGCCAAAGGAGGAAGAAATATCTTCCTTATTTTATAAGCAGTATTCCAGAAACAGAATTGCTGAGCAGTTAAGAGAGAGAGTTTCTTCTTCATATCTCTGGGATTACTCTAGGGGCTTTCATAATGTGTACTATGATGGCACAGCATGGACTCTCTCCAGTCCTCCAAATTCTCTGTCATTTTTCTCTAACTGCATGAGCCACAAATGTTAGGCATGCTTTAAAATATTAATAAAATAAAAGACTCTCATCAGATAATTGCTCCTCTGAATAAGGTATGCCCCTTCAGTAAATTTACTAATTGAGTGAAGGCCCTCAAAGAGCTAGATCCTTCTAATGGGTGAAAGAAATATGAGAACAATCCTAACCTGTGGTACACTTTTTAGTTTATGTAAAAACCTTGTTTAGAGTAATGAAGAAGTAATTTAATGAAAAAATTGGCACATCTCCAGTGCACTTTCTATTAGGAATTCTCTTAGCAGTCCACTGGACAAATGATCAAGCACCTTAAAGGCATTTTATTCCTTCCCTTTAAGAGAGTACCCTAAGGAATAAATATAATAGGGTTAACTATTCCCATCCTGCTTAATACAGCAGTGAATTCTATATTAGTCTCATAATTGGGAAGAAAATTGAGGCACAGGACATAAAGCTTATTGGTGGGAAGAACATCATATGGACCTGTGAGGTTAAAAATAACTTCACAGGGCATGAGGTTGGGAATGAATGGATGAACAAATAACTGAAAGTGTTTGAAGGATTATAAAAGGAGAATGGAACCCAGCTGCTCCATATTTTATGAAGGCCAGACAAGGAGCAATGGACTGAACTTGAAGCAAGAATTGACAAAGGAGGTCCTTAAGCACTGGAAGCATTTATGAAAGGAGGTCCTGTGCTTGGCTCTCCATGCACACATACACACCCAGCTGTTCATCTGGGTGGATGGTGACCAGAATGCAAGGCCTCTGGGGTGCTTTACAGTTCTTTGGAACTTTGAAAATTCATTGAACTGGTTATGTGACTCCATGAATCAAAAAATCCTCATGAACGACGAGGCTGCCTTTCCCAAACCCAAGTTCTTAAAGTTCTTTGAAAACAGTCAGGATTTACATAGTTTCAGTGGAAAGACAGTCTTCAGAAACTTGTAATTTGTGCTATTGCAGTTAATATGTAGACATCTGGTCACGTGGAGTTTGGTGTATCCCCTCATTTATTCATTTTCTTTAAAAATATTTACAAAGTGGCTATTTACCTGAAATAGTTTGACCAATCTCAGTGGGAAAAAGAATAACAAAAATTTACCTGACAATATGTGCATAAATATGTATTTTTATAGATTCAGATGATCTCCCTCTTTTGTATACAACTTTAGCCCTTAGTCTCAATGACTACAGACAAGACTGAGAAGAAATGAATGAGCGCTTAGGATCTCATCACATGGATAAAGTGTTTTGTAACACTAATTTGTTAACATTTTATACCATTGCCTGTTTCACCAAACTGACATTGAAAACAAGATTTTACAAGGTAGATAGCAATTAATGCTTTTTTTTTGCATGAGAAATTAAGCTGCATTCAACTTTTCATTGCAATGGACAATCCTTACAATTGAAGATTAGAGTTACCAAGCCAAAGGGTAGAAACAGTATTAATGTTCTTAATGCTCCTAGACTGACATTGAGAAATTCACGCAAGAATTTATGAAAGTCTATGCTTCATTGCACCTTCACCAGCATGGACAGTGTTTATTTATTTTTCTAAAGAGAGAGAGGGATAGCAAAAAAGAGAAAGAAAAAAATTAATTTTATTCAGTTTTTCATGTGGCCCTGGTTGTTCTGACACTTTGTTGTATATGTGGTGCTGGGGTTTGAACCTGTGTCCTCATGCATGCCAGGCAAGTGCTGTAAACTACTGAGCCACCACTCCAGCCAGCATGGACTGTTAACAGAATTTAACACACTCAATATAATAATTGAATAATATTGAATAATATTCAATCCTTTCTAATCTGAATAGGACTGATGAAGTTGTGTACTATCAAGAGCATTTGGGATAACCTCCCCAGGTTTTAAACTAAATAAATCCTTTGAAAATGCTTTTGATTTTATGTACCCATCTTCATTCATT
Source organism: Aplodontia rufa (assembly GCA_004027875.1). NCBI lineage: Eukaryota > Metazoa > Chordata > Mammalia > Rodentia > Aplodontiidae > Aplodontia > Aplodontia rufa. The sequence goes on from PVKS010000901.1 coordinate 28,737, forward strand.
AATTTGGCAAGTATTAGCTATATATTCAGCAAGTTCCTACTATGTACCAGGCTGTGACCTGTGTCAAAACATTTGGTGGTAGAATTTGTTTTATTATTTCCCTAAAATTCTTGACTTGTTTACCGCAGTGGCTTTTCTTATGTTCTCCCAGGATCCAGTCCTTCTTTCACATTCACCACTGTGATCCTTAAATTTGCATATCAAGTTTATTGTGCCACAGAGTACCCAGGTATTTGTGAGGATGTTTTCAGATGAGATTAACATATAAATTAGGAGACTGAATAAAGTAGACAACATTTAACATTCAAGTCAGTAGGCTGAATAAATTGATAAACTTAGTAAAGTAAGATTTACTAATGTGGATGAGCCTCATAGAATCACTTGAAGGTAAGGGTAGGCCAAATGCAGATTCTCCTATGAGTAAGAGAAAATTCCTCCTGACTCCTGTTGGACTGGAGCAGGGGCTTTCCATGTTCCCTAGTCTGCTGATTCACCTTGCAGATTTTGGGATTTGTTATAATTGTGTGAGCCTGTTCTTTATAATCTCTCTCTCTCCATGTACATATGAGCATATGTGTAAACGTATATGTATGTTCAAATGTGTGTGACAGGCACACATTCAATTCTATAGCTAGAGTGATCTTGCAAAAATCTAATAATTCCTCTTTCCATCTCAAAACTATTTAATGAGTTCTCTTTGCAGTTAGCCTCAAACTCTTCCTTAATATGGCTTCTGTCATGATTTGGCCTCTGCTTCCACTCTAGTCTTATTGCTTTACACAGATCCCTCGTTTACTGTACTATATTATCTGTATTTCCTTGAACATTCTGGTTTATCATCTCTGTGTTCCATCTTTGGTGCTGTTCCAGTTTCTTAGTCATTTTCTTATCCTCATTCCTCTGCCTCGTTTCTATGCACATTCTAAGTCCCAGCTGGTATTTAAGGTCTTCTAGGAACTTCTTTCAGTCACTTAGGTCGGTCAGGTGTCCTCAGCTGCTTTCCCCATAGCAGCCCTTACCACAAATCATCTGTGCTCTTCCTTACCAGACTTTCCTACTGGTAGGAGGTCCATGAAAACAGGAATGGGTCTCTTTCTTTCACTCTACTACCAGCTTTTATTACAATGACTGAAACATTCTAGGCTTTTAGATACTTGTTGAGTAATAAATGGAAGCAAAAAATTTCATGAGATTTCAGTTTCTCTTATTAGTTTGTGAAATCATTAAAGTTGAAAATCAATTCTCTTTTTCTTGATGAACATGGTAACTCTTTTGACAGTCATGCTGTTGACACTGCTCATTATATTAGACAAATATAATTCAGAAAATTAGTCCTCCTCATTGAGTTGATTATTTAAATACAGAGATACAGGGCATTTGGCCTTATCAGTGAGTCTTTTCCTATAACTGCAATGTGTATTAGTGATTCTGAACTGGGGATAGCCCTGTACCCCAAATATATATAGCACTGTCTGGAGAAGTCTTCATTGCTATGGTTTGGGTGTAGTGGGGTGTTGCTGCTTCCTAGTGGGTAGAGAGCCCAGGGATGATGGCATGTTCAATATTGCACAGTGAAGCCCCTGAAAAAGATTCATCTGGCCCCAAATACCCACTATGCTGAGATAGAAAATCTAGTCTTTGTAAACTCAGAGAAAATTTATGGAAGAGCAAGCTGCCCCATGTGATGGCTGTGATGTAGTTACCTGGTAATTGTGTTCTTCAGGATATTGTGCATTATTTGACCACAGAAGGGAAAACAAAGGAGAGGAACCAGACAGTCAAATGATATGCACTATTATTGCATGGGAGCTGTTTTGGTACTGTATTTTAACTCATTAACATTTAAAAATTGTTATGCAGCAGAAAAATAATTATGTCCTTTTAACTGTTGAAACAGAATCCATTTTTCCAAGCATACTTTTTTTAGGGGCATATTGCTGAAACACCAACTGTTTTACAAGTACAGTAATCACATTGCTGTTGGGTTTATTGTGTTTTGTTAAGACACACTTTACAGTGTGGAAAATGCATTGTAAAGTAATTCTTCTGGGCCTAGTTATGGAAAAGAAAATAGATCTGTTTTGCTTTTGTATGTGAACACTTAGCTGCATAGTGACCTCCTCTGGCAGATCAAAGGTGTGGTGTGGGAGGTTTCTGGAGAATTCATTATCTGAGTCCGTGCCCTTCACATGAAGAGAGGAAGAAGCTAAAATGGGAAAATGGGAAACGGAGAAGAAGTGTTCTAAAAACTTCAGTCTCTTCAAGAGAACAACATACCCTGTTCATGATCAGCAATTCTGTTGTGGCCTTCATTTTCCATCCCTATTACCCATAAGGCACTGACTTGTAACCTGGTTTCATGGATCTATGTGTCTACACGAGAAGTGTGGAGGTTTTGACCCATTATAAATGTAAGATTGGTGTGTGCCTGTGCAAGATTTTTTCCAGTTGAGTGGTGCTCATTGCTTCATCAGATTTCCAAAAGGACCAAATAAAAAAAGTTTAAGAGATAGTTCTTTTAAGAATGCATACATCTTATTGCAAATGGGATTTGGCAGTTTGTGTAGCTTTAGGGGAAGGTGAAGAATATTTAAAAGGAAGCTGCTTAGTTATGAAAAGGGAATCCATAGCAACTCCCAGCCCCATTTGTAGACCTGGTTTGGGATACCTGGGATCTAAGATTTGTTTTGTCCTTTCATTTTGTCTTTATACGAGTGGGCCTGGAAAGCATAATCTCTATACCGATAGATGACTTCCATACTTCTTCCTTTTTGGTTTGCCAAAGATGAATTGTAACTCTATTGATTAGCCTCCATCCCTGCCTTCGTCTGATTTTTCAACTTGAAAATAGCCTAGTTTATATTAACATGTATTTTCAATGTACTTTGAGATTGATTATAAGGGAAATATACATGTGCAATAAAAAAGAAAGCAGCACAGCTTCCCGTGTTCTTTCTTTGTAAGGAAATCTGGTCTGGTTTTGATTGCACTCGTGGCCTTGGGCTCCCTCACGTGCTCCCGGAAGGGCTGGCACTGGCCTCCCTCCAGCTTCACGTGGCAGGTGCACAGCCTCCTCTCCAGATCACGGGTCTGTGTGTGCAGTGGAGGGGGAGGGCAGCAGTGGCTCCTGTAGTTTACTTTGGAAACATGCAAATTTGCTTTCTCCTGTGATACAATTGAGCAATAGCCGGACATGTCCTAATCCCTGATTTCCCTTTCTTTAGAAGTTGCCAGTTGTGTCTGACTCTCTATTCTTGTGCAGTTTGTAGAGTCACGTTCACAGAATGCCTACTGCGGGGGGGGTGGGGCGAGGCAGAGCAGACTGCTGTGTTATTAATATAATATCGTCCTACCCTCGACATTTCTATGTTCTTGAGAGAGGATTATGTGATTTAAGTTTGTATAGTCACAATTCAGTGAAGGCTCCTAGACTCATAAATAGGTAAACTCCCATTATCAGAATAATAAAAGGTGATAAACTTATTTTAAAATAAATATGACTGTGGAAAGCCCCTAAAGTAAATATATTTTGAAATGGATGTATTCTACTATGAGTTTTATTCATTTTGGCTTGGAGATATTTATTGAATGTAATACTCAGGGAAATTTTTCTTTATATTAGTTCCTGATTATAAGTCATGGATTTACAATATTTGGTGTGTGAAGAAATTGAAAAATATAAATATTAAATGATGGTGCTTATGTAGTACTTTATTTTCCTCAATACCTTATTAAGAAGGCTTCTTCTGAGGATATGAGAAAATCAAGCACCGTATCATTCAATGGTCTACCATGAAACTCAGAGTTAAGTGTGGGTCACTGGCATGTGAACTTGGACACAGTCTTTCTTTTCAATTTTAATATCTTTTGAAAAATCTTTTGGCCTATATGGGCTATGGTTCAAAACACTATATGGCTCATATGAAGTATGAGAAACTTTTTCATTTAAAAGTAACTTCTGCTTACTGGGGTTGAGGAGAGGACTCAGCTGAACTTTCGCAGGTGAGGGAGCGCTTGGGAGCAAAGCCTTATTCAGCACAGCATTAGATCAGCTAACACATTTAAGGCTGCACAGCATCCTGGTTGTTCTACTGGGCATCGCACCAACTTGGTTAAACAAACACAATGACAGCCACACCAAATTATCTACTTAAGGTCATAACATGCCTTTTTGACGTATAATTTATATCAGTAAAGGAGTATACCAACAACATGTTAATATAATTAAGTTGTAGCAATAATAATAGTACTTATAGTCCTTAGTTGGGGTTTTAATTAAGAGCACATTCTTTCAAATTGTATTATTTTAAAGCTGTATCAGAGTAAGGAAATCCCCTTTGATATATTTTAAATATTTTACTTTCAATAAAGTTTCTAAATATTTATTGAATCTGTCTGTCTTGTCTATTTATCTGTCTACTACAAAGAAGAAGGTAGCATATGGAACTAGTATCTCACAAGTTATAATAAACGGAGGGACAAACATACACCAGCAGAAGGTAAATAAAGTAGCATTGTAGTGTGTTATTTCAGAGAATAGTCTTAAAGATGGCAATTCAAGATATATGAAAAAATAAGACATGCTTAATTGCTACAGGACTGAGAGGGAGAGGATAAAGCTTTAGGCCATGGTTGAGATTTGCCTGGCATGGGGAGGTAGGCTTTGAGTTTACTTTTGAGAACGAGTGGGCTTTTATTAGGTCAGTAGAGAAGAGGGACCTTCTAGTTTTAGAACAGCTTGAGCAGATGATGTGGTGCAGTGTCGTTGTTGTTGGAAGACAGTACAGAGAAGTTCACCCATGCTGAAAATTTTGTGAAGCAAATCCAGGCACGGTAGGGTGCAGTCTAACAGTAGAAGATTAAGGAGTTTGTATTTTGGCTTCTATTTAATTCTGAGTCAGCAAAAGAATTTTTTTTTTTTTCCAAATTTCCTGTGCCTTGTTGTGGCCCTCCAGTAAGTGTGCATGTCATTGTCTCTTTTTGGATGGAATGGAAGTCCAGTGAAAACACAAACATCTTTAAGTTAAATGAAGGTAATAAGACTCCCCGTGAACAAGAAACAACAACTGAACTATCTTTTCCCTAATATGAAACAGGTTGATAGCATGTCCTTTCCAGGAATGAGCTAACTGTGGTCCACTGTTCTCCAGCAATCATTGTCTAAACACACCACTCTATTTATTGAGGCCTCTTGTGTGCACAGTGCTATCCAGGTGTTTGCTTTATCCCACAGTTAACTGCACATTGCACCTGCCATCAATCACCAGGCGTAGGTGTGTCTCTTAATTGCCTTTGAAAGGTCTTCAGAAAGTAACAAGAAACAAAAACTAAATTACTTTTTTCTTCTATTTTATTACATGTAGGAACACTTGTTTAGAGCCACAAAAGGATGTTCACTATGGACTATTACATTTCTTTAGAGTTGTCTCCTAATTTTAAAGAATAGAGACATATGGTTTTGTTTAGCATTAACAATTCCATTTCCAAGAGGTTATAATGCATCTCTTCAAAACAAGAGAAATGGTGTTTTTCTAATGTTGGGAACCAGATAATATTATTACTGAATGTTTAAGTTTTCAAAGCAAGAAGGTAGATGCCATAGGGTATATTCTGGTGAGTATGAGTTTACTTCAAGGCAGAATTCTAGAATGACTCATTTGACTGCAGTTTTGTATTTAGAAGATGAACACTTAATACTTCTGACTGACCCACTAGAAACAGTTTATCCCACACTGATACTATGGCCTGTTTTCCTTTGTTTGGATATTATTTTATGCAGTTAATTTATTCACTAAGTAAATGTTTTTCCACTCTGTACTAGCTGCCATAATAAGATCCGTATATATACGTTACACTGGAGCTGCATGACCCTGTCCCTATGGAGCTTTTGTTTCGCTCTCAGCAATATACCCCCAAAAAACTGAAAAAAAAAAAAGAAATAATTCCACCTAAGAAAACACAGGAACACTTGGAAAATAATTTTGAGAGGCTAATATATCTAAGAAAGGCATAATAAAATAAAAGGCATTAGATATATGCTGATGGAGATTTACATGAATAGATGCTCAAATAACTTATACTTGCAAATTGTATGTTATTTGGCCTCCTTGTTATGGTAGGTTGGACTTTGGTACCACATGGCTAACATTTTTTAGGTCCAGCACAGTAGAAACGTTTCTCTAGCTCCAGTGCTCAGGTAGGCAGGGTAGCACTATTCTTTGCAGTCATCACTGGTATTATTTGTTTTGGAAGACTGTTCTATGCACAATAGGACGTTTAACAGCATTGCTTACTAGATGCCAGTAGCACCCTCCAGTTGTAGCAATCACAAATATTTGTTGCTACTGCAAGTCTTCAGGGGGAAAATATCTACTAGTGTAGGACCTCCTTCCATTTGTATTCAGCAAACAATGTGAATAAGGTGCAGAAGAGGTGTGCTCATTCTTTTTCAAGCTCAGATCCCAAAATGGCAGAAATCTCTTTGACTCCCATTCCTTTGGAAAGAACCAAGTTATATAGCCACATCCAACTTTGAGAGGGCTGGGAAATGTGGTCTAATCTTGTGCCCAACTATAATCTTGTTGTTGTGGATGGAAAAAAAAAAAACCCTCAGATTTTGGTGGACTACCAGTGGCTTCTGACACATGTTTCAAAAAACTAAAACCTATAATTTCCCCATAGCTCAGGAACCTATGAACCCTTGCTGCTAGCTTGTTATACTTGTGGCATACTTGTGTTGTACTTGGTGGAAGAACAGCCCTGTCTTTGGATTATTCATTGCTCTCATTTTTTTTTTTTTAACTGTTTGTGGACAGAGTTACCTATATGTCACTGGCTTAGTTAAGGTCACCATAATCCCGAGGAAGCTCTCAAAAGTGTGCAATGTGGCACTCTTGTGTTGATTAAAATTTTAGTTTGAATATGTTTGGTCTTAACTACTATATTTTTAAAGTATGTGGAGAAACCAATACTAGCCTAGAGGAAAACAACAAAAATCATTACAGGGAAGGGAAATAGGCCCTCCAAAGGAGATTAAAAGATCTTTGGAAATTTTGCTGGTAAACATCTCTTGTTATATAAATAAGTTTTATTTTTTAAAGATGAAGATGTAAATTATTCCCCATGGAAAACTAAAGTATAATACTTACATAACTATTAGAGTGGATAAAATTTTAATGCAGTTTGATTGAAGAATTCAAACACTGTGGCAATAAAATACTAGCATAGATCATCTCTGAGAAGAGTATTAGTGTCCTTATCCCTGAAAATCCCTAACAAAGACAGAGAGAGGGCGAGGAGGGTGATGGGCAGGTGAGAGGACAAGGAGATTCTTAGGGTTGGGAGAAAAGAGGGCAAAGAAGATGGCCAGTGGGGTGAGGTGGGTGGGGGGAAGCCATATCTCAGAGAGAAGAGAAGAGAAGAAAGTGGGGAGAGGGATTGAGGGATTAATATTTTCCTTGATGGTATGCTTAGCTATTTAGAAAGGCAAGATCTGGCCAGACGGGTGATTCTTCAGTGTTCTTTTCTACCTCCTTAGTAAAAATATGACACACATGTGTTGATATGAAATTGAGTTGAACTTATATCTCTATCATTCCAGAAAGTTCCATTTATTTAAGGAAAAAAATAGTATATAGCTGAGCATTCTGAGTGATTTGGTGGATTCCTTTGTTTAATAATTTGATTATTCGGGACTTGAATTTTTTGAAACTCAATAAATAAATATTTATTAAATATGTAAATCTGCCTATAACTGAGTCAGACAGTTTCTGCATGCAAAGGAACTTATAGGTATCAGTATACTTCAGGAAAAAATTTCAAGCAATAATGGAATGGTGATTTTTATCTACCTTAGGAATTATGAGAAAGGTGGTGGTGTTTTCTGATAACAGTGAGATTTGGAGAAAGAAACTTTGATAAATTATGATGAAGTCAAAGAAATGTGTTGTTCCCAAGTAATTCTGGCTTCTAGAAACTCCAGCAATGGAAAGCTTATTTAGGCTTGTAATAGTGCTTTATCCTTTAATTTTTGTATTAGAAACTTTTTGGTGATCAGTTCTTTGATAACCTGTTGTATTCTGGCTAGAGCTTGACTTTTTATTACAGACATACTTTTTTTTTTATGTTAATAGAACTTGTCTTTCTGGGTATTTTTTTGTCAGGTAGGCTATAGGTCACACTGTCAACTGAAGCCTAAAGTGAGTTCCTTATCCATTTCCAAGGAAAGATTTCATGTCACACTTGCTTATATAATCATGTGCTAGAACTTTGAAATCACCTCTATTCCATTTCATGTGTTCTCTTTGGCAATGCTTGCTCTAGAAGCCTGCTGCCCAGATCTGTTCTTTCATCTGGAACTAAGATTCTTATTAAGAAACTGGGCCACAGACCCACCATTGGAAAACATCCCTCTTTAGGGCGTAACTTGGCACTTACAAACTCATGTGGAGCAACAGGATGTGACAATTTAGAACAAGACAACAATGGTATATATTGTACTATAATAGAGTTTGACATGATAGAAGCAGTTTGAAGGGGCCAAATATAATTTCCCAAGGCACTGTTCTCTAAGTTTTCGTAGTGACTTTCCTGAAATCCTGGTGGTAATTTTAATTAAAGCAAGAAATGAAGAATTAAGTTTTTCTTTACTTGAAAACATAATAGATGATCATTGTGTTTAATTTCTTAATTTGTGGAAGAAGAATGGGCACAGGAAGGCCACAGTTTAGGAGTGTGTTTTGTTGGCTAACTTATTATTCAAGATATTAATTATGCAATGAATTGAAAGCAACTGGAATCTTAAATGGAGGAAGGAAAATCACATGAAAAAATATCATGTTAGCAATGGGAAGAAATAGTGCTATAAAAGTAGCCAAAGTAATTAATTTATAATTTTGATTTTCCGTTGTGCGTGCCCCAAACTCTCTCACATATTTTGAGACCTTAGCCCCTGCTCAGTGCTTTCCCTAGCTTTGTTTGTCTGCAGATTACTTTGGACATTGTACCTGAGGTTCCCTCTATTTTACTCCCTTGAAATTTCTATTCAGTCTCCTTATCTTGGTTCTAAAGAGTAAGAGTTTCCCTTACTTGTGTCTTCACTGTTATATTTGGTTGATCTGCTAGGACTCTGGCCATTTTAACTTCATATAGGATGGGATGTGGAAAATGACCCCAAATCTTCTAAGCTAACTGTTCTGAGTTATTTTGCTTTCCTTCTCATTCCTGTCTTCCAATTTTGAACTTCCAAATATCTCATCTTTCAATAATTCCTTAGTCTATGATAAGGACGTTTTAGATGGTACCATCTTCAATTTTTACTTACTTGATCAACCATTCTATTTCATTCTTGAATTTCTTTTCCTCTTCTAACTTTCCAAATGTAGGTGCTTTTCCAGGTTAGTCCTTGCTGATCACTAGTCTCTCCTTCTCCACATTGGCATCCTCAGCCATGTTCGCCTCTTATCTTTATTTGGATGATTACTAATGATGCACTTTTGACACTTTATAACTTATTGGAAATTCAGTCTTACGCTGATAACTTTTGACTGCAAACATAATCTTAAAATGCAGCATGTTTCAAACAAAAATTCAGCTTCTTTCCTTTTTCTCCAAACCCCCCATGTGCCTGAGTCCCTTAGTCCCCACTTCCAGTCAACTGTCAAGTTCTCAAAAGCTCACTGCCTCTGCCTCTCTGTTCACTTGCTTCACTTTTCCTGGTGCACCCCTAATTAAAATTGGTACTTTTTTACTAGATATTTAAAAGAGTTTTCTGTCTTTCATATTTTTTATTTCAAAATCATTTTTATACTGTTACCAAATTAGATTCTTAAAGTATTCTTTTGCATAAAAACTTTAAATGGACCTTCTCCATACACTGGGTGCAATTGAAAAACCCTCAGCTTGGCATTGAAATCATCCTTTCTTGCTCCAGTAGGAGAGAGGAGAGAATAATACTTCTTAAGTGTCCTTTGGAGATTAACTAGCCCACTGTAAAAATCAGTAAAACAAAATCTGAGTTGCCTGGGTGTATTTGCTCTCTTTCTTGCTCATATGGAGCAGTGGCTGTAATTCTTTGAAATACTTTATAAAACTATTGCTTATAGAATTTCACTTGGAATTGATGTCAGTTTGGTACAGATCCTCACTGTTTCATCTGCTTGGATTGACAAGTTTCCTTACTATTTTCCCTCAATCACAATCCCATTTTATTGCTGTAGAAGCTATTTAAATTCCTTTTTAAATATAAAACAAAACTTTTTTTTGCTTCCAGTTAGGATGGTTGCCTTTATTTGAAATGAAAACCAAAGTGGAGATGATCATTCTCTTTTCAGAAGAATTAACAATGATAAAAGTAATGAATGATACTCAGATTTTAATGAGATAATTTCTCATCAGTTAGAGTGAATTATGGTTTTGGTAACTGCCTCTTTGGCATTTAGAAACCTACTAATCCAAAAACTAGAAAATGTTTATAGACACATAGAACCTTCATTGCACTGTTTATTTCAAAAGCAGGTGCTTATAGAGGTCAACTAAAAGACAACAGTCATTATTATCCCAATCGCTTTTACCCACCAAATTTTCTAACCACACAGAACTAGAAATATAACTTGAAAAGGAATTCCTTTTTGACTCAAATTATATGAACTATTTAGTTCGCTATGCTTTTTGGTAAATGGGTTAGAGCGTTTGCTTCAAGCTGTCAGTCTTTGAAAATGTACTTGTCCTGGACAAGGTTGCTGATGTCACGGTTAGGAGTTCACATCCTGGGAGAGGTTTACAGTTGAAGCTGAGGTGTATCTGATTCAGCCCTGAGGCAGAAAAACTGGAAGAAGCAGTTTCTCCCCCTTCCTCTTTACAGATTGTGTGATTTGTGCAACAGCTTTGGCTTGGCAAATAGGGAAGTGTCAGAGCTAAATCAGCTTTACTATAAGGGCACTGTGTGCCTGTGTTTCTCAATTCAGTGATACCCAAATCCAGGACCATTTTACTTCAAGTGGAATACATACACAAAGCAAACATTCTCAAGGTCAGGTATACGTGTTCTTTCTATTCCACTGCAAGAACTATTTTCGTTGTTCAAAAAGAGGCCAGAACTCATTCATGCTTCAGAACTGTAAACTCTGTGGGAAAAAACATGCAGAGAACCATTTTTTTTTTTAATGAAGAGATGTTATGCCATCAGTATTTACAGGCTAATCAAATATGGCCAGCGAAGGTGGCAGCCTTAATTTACCTTCTGAGTACATGGTTGGCAATATACTTGTGGGATGACTAGATTTCTAAAGCATAAGGAAGTGAACAACCGGAGCAAATGACTATCTAATTGAAGTATTATTTCTGACTTTTCTTCATTCACTCAGAGCATTTAAAGCAGTGGTAGGGTTGGGCCTAAATCCTTTGGATTATTTTCTACTTTGCTATTTTATCTTGGTGTAATAAGTAAAAGTTAAATGGTGGGCTTTTGTGCATGTGCAAGTAGTTTTCTTATTGTTATTACTAATTATTATTTTTCAGTTTGGCACAGCTTGCTTTTGATTAAAGAAGATTCAGCAACTCTATAAAGGAGACCTGATGTGTTCAGGTGCTTCTCTTGGAAAGAGAAGTGTGGATTTTTCTGTTCACTATATTTCATGTCATCAGGAATAGATTCCTAATTACAAATGGATGGGTTTTACACATGCACAGGCTTAGTAAATACCTCTGGGTTTCCCTCGCTTCTCAGCAATGAGTACTGCCCTATCGCTTCCTTTCGGGTTGTGCCACTTCACATCTCTTACCTTTTCCCCTTCGTTTTATGTAAATTGTGTGTGGATAATGGAATGAAATGGTTTCCATGGAGCTGAACAAATATAGGTCATATTGTAAGGAACTCTTCCTCTCCTGAAGTACACAGGTGAATTTGCATATCATTTTAATTATTCAGTTTTATAAGTGGGAATGAAACCATGTACAAAGTTGGGCTTCTTGGGAGCTAAATTTCCACTTTCCCTCATAAATACGGTTGTGTAGACACAAAACAAAACAAGAAACCCCTCAAACTACACAAAACATCGGAATTTAGTAGACAGAAAATACAGTCAGTAAAGCTGTTTTTTAAAAAAATACATTCTATCATATATTATATTAGTGACTTTATGGTTTACTTATCTGTGAATCATCTTTAAATATGTGCTTATCTTTTTATTCTTTCCCTACATATAAGGGAATTCCCTTCACTTATTTACATATGAATGGATTTATTCAACAAATGCATTAATTCATTCATTCTATTCTATAAATAAGCTTTAGATCCAGATGGATCTGGAATTGAATTCTAGTTCCATTACATATTTGCTTTCATGGGAAAATTAGTAAACCTTGCTAAATATGAATTTCTTCATGGATGAAATGGGTGGATCCTACCACCTTACAATGTGTTGTTATTCAGAATGACATGTTTGTATCAACTATTTGATTTCAGGTCTACTACACACAGTACTACAGTGGCTGATAATTCTGTTTGGGTTCCTGTAACAAACTACCATTTACTTATTTAAAAAAGGTAATTTATTTTTCATAGTTCTGGATGCTGGAACATCCAAGATGAAGATGCTTTCAGATTCTATGTGTGACGCCAGTCTGATTTCTGGTCAATAAATAGTTGTATTCTCACATAATGCGAAGAAATTGTCTGAGGGGAAGGGAGTTCTCTGAGGCATCTTTTAAAAGGAGGATCCCATTCATAACAGCTCTGCCCGCAAGAGTTAATCAATTCCCCAAAGACCTCAGGTCTTAATATCATTGCGTTGGGCTTTAGGATTTAGGATTTAAACACATGAATTTTCCAGGGGCACAAATACTCAGGCTATAGCAGCAGGCATGAAAATTCAATACGCAGACCTTGAGGCACAGGAAGTATGCCTGACCAAGGGCATCAGCACCTGTGAAATTCACCAACACATTACCAATGAGGCTTGTGCAGGCGCAACAGGGACACTAAGGCAAGACCATTCCCAGAGGATGGGGTTCTACTCTGCAAGGTAATTTTGGTTCAAGGACAGCTTGGCACCATTTTTGAAACTTGCATGTACTTTATGGTCATCTAGGGTACTTTCTCTCAACTTTCCTTCTTTTTCACTTGGAGACCACAGACTTGCACCGTGGTTGGAAGTCTCTCCCCACCTTTCCAGCTCTTTGGCAAGTTATGTCACAGATAATTCTCCTAATAAAATTCTTGCATCTTGGTATCCATTCTTGGAGAACCCATAGTAAGACAGATGCTCATTATTGATACATGTTTTATAGTCTATATTTATTATTGATTATGTGCAAAGCACTTTCTTGGGCTTGGTTCATGATGTAAAGCTGAATTAAACAGATTTGGTTATTTCAAAGAAGTGAGAGCATCATACGGACAAGTGGTGTCATAAGGCTAAAAGGTAAAATATTGAAGACTTTTACCGCTCAGAAGAACGATGCCATAAAAATTGATGATGGACAAAATAAAATTAAAGGACACTGTTTAAAACAATGTCAATTAGAAATGTGACACTGGTGCATTTCTAGTCTTTAATGTAACTTTGCTGTAGGCCAATCTGTTAGGCAAATGTTTGAGAAAAAAGACAAGCAATGAGGGATTTACAACATGGGCTTAATTTACTCAAAAATATGCTATGTATTTTGGTAATCATTGTTCTATCAGAACTAAGAACAGGTTGGTAGTGGAAAGAGAAAGAGGCTTTGATTAAAGAGACTTTTCTCCCATTTGTTGTGACCCCGAGTTCTCTATAAGACCCTTATTCTTCTCACTTGTAAATTTGGACCAGTTGAGCAAAGAAGTCCAACACTGAACTTCTGAGCCTGCTACTTCTACACAGCTCCAGAAAGATGAGTAGAAATATTGAGATGACTCATTTTATTAAGTCTTCTATAACTGAGCAGACCATGCTGACCATTTCCACTGCTTAACTTTGGAGAGGAATATTTAGAAGGAAAATTATCTTTTCCTCTTCTGACTTCCCCTCAACATATAAAGGTGGTGTGTGTGTGTGTGTGTGTGTGTGTGTGTGTATGTACATGTGTGTGCGTGACTGTGTGAATGAATGAATGTATTTGTTGGCTTTGGAAGTAGGGGAGATTTTTATCTTAGACATCTTTAGAAGCTTTGGCTACTGTTCTTAAACATTGATTGTATTTTGCATTTTTTAATTTATTTTTTTATTCATGTGTTATAGTTTTACATAGTGATGGTATTAGTTGTCATATATTCTTAAATGCACACAATTCAACAATACAATTTATTCAATATTCCCTGCTGCCTGCAACCATTTACTCCCTCCTCCTGTCCCCCAATCCCTTGCTTTTCTTCTGGGTCCTATATTTTTCCTAAAAAACCCAAGTACAGTGACATAATTCTTATACCTATGAAGAACATTTTATACATATATGACTATAGTAAATACAGTGAGATACTTATAAATTCTATTTTTCTTTTTGATAATTATTTTTAAAAACCTCAAAGATATATTTTCATGCCTCTATGGCAATGTAAGAGGAGGGCATTTGTTATTATCAAAGCTTTATGGATCAGCATCTTAAGAACTCAAATTTGAGTGATTTTTTTAGCCTAATAAATGGATCTGACACTTGCTGATTTCCAGTTTCCACTCTGCAGATATTTCCTGTAATTGAGGAGAATTGTATTAAATCAAAATATATATATATATATATTTTTGCATTTCATCAAATTCTCCTAAATACTAGAGAGGGACATTACATTAACTGTGCAATATACTTGCCAAAAGGGTGGGTTCATGAGAATTATCACCCATGATGTGAAATAATTCAGTTAATTTGGACAGAGCAATTATTATTTCTTCCTTTTGTCACCAAAGTTCAGAAATAAACTATACAGTAAATTCATTTTTTTTTTTTAAAAAAGAGAGGACAGTATGTGTGTGTGTGTGTGTGAGGAGAGAGAGAGAGAGAGACAAAGAGAATCAATTTTTATTGAGTTTTTCACATGGCTTTCGTTGCTCTGACAGCTTAGTTGTGTACTTGGGTGCTGGGGTTTGAACCCATGTACTTGCACATGCCGGGCAAGCGCTGTAACCACCAACCCACCACTCCAGCCCCTAGTAAATTCATTTTTAATGGATAAAATTTTCAATTTGCATAACTTTGCTGTCTTTCTTTGAAACTCCAAGGTTACAAAAATCTGAATTTACTTGAAATCTGGATTTGTTTTTGGAATTTAGTGCTGATAAGAGTCCTTATGCTTTTCAAGTTTAGCCTTAGTTCTCCCCAGTGTGAGCCTCCTGACCAGACTCCTCCCAATGGAGGAGTTCTGGACTACTTTCCTGTCTCTCTCCTCAACATCCTTGTGCATACTGCTTGAGCTTTCTCAAAGAACAAATCCACACTCTTCACACTACACATTAAAGTTTTGTGCTTCCCAAATCCTCCCCGTACTTCTGTAGGCCATGCTGTAATCTAAAATCAACTGACCACGGCCCTACAGATATGATGTTTAGGACCTGGGTATTTCTTCCCCCAACCTCTCTCTCTCTTTCCCTCCATCCTACCCTGTCTCTCAAAAATCATTTGTGTAATCCAGAATCCTTAAATGTGTGAATAAAATTTTATTTCCCAACAAATGCATAAGATCAGAAATACCAGTACTGCTGTCTACTTAATTCTGGTATAAAATCACATCCCTTATTTCTTAAGCCTGTGGTGCTAATCTGGAACTTATTACATTATTTTTCTAAAGCTTTTATATCCACTCCAAAGTTTGTAATATTCCTCTGTTTTTGTGCCCAATCAGCCCAAGGACTTTTCTCCATCAAGAGGTAGGCAGAGACGTGCTAAGCCTCTATTTTCTCACTTTTATGTTTCTTCCATTAATTTCCCTCAAACTCGTATCAGCTGCTCTTGCTTGAATTTGTGTAAGATAAGGCTGTTTTAGCACAAGATTTCTTGAATCGTTTTAAGTTGTTAAACAGTTCCTGGTGTTCTACACAGAACCATAACTTCAGGGGCTCTGCTACCTGAAGGGTGAGGACATCTTAATTGGAGAAATAAAGATGTCTGGCAATTTATCCGCAGCCACAGACTTGACACTTTTCTCTGGACACCTGCAGGTCAGCTTTTGGGATAACGCAGGGGAAAAAAGCTCCTGTGGTCAGTCATATTGGGAAGTGCTGCATATTTGAATTCTTCATATCTTTGTTCTTCAGGTAGACCTGCCTTCAAATCCTGAGCAGAAAAAGTTGTCTAGAGCTTATTTTTTAGTTTGGGGAGAGAAGTTTCCTTGGACTTTTTTGTAATATATTCCACAATCTTAGAGAACCCACTGATCAGAAATTTTAAAATTAATTTAAATATCACTAGTTTTGGAAACTATCATTGACTGTAACTTGCCACTGAGAAAGTGCTATTCTTTAGATTGTTAGTTTCTTGAGGGAAGAAGTAGAATCATTATGTGACTGCGTGATAACATTAATCATGTGAGCCATATTAGTACTTCTACCAAATATGTAACTGTAAGTCAAATTAAAATCAAAATGCTCTTGTTATTTGTGTGGCTACCTTGGGGAACAGGAAAAGCCAGTGTCTTTTTTTGGTAAAGACAGTACAGTTTGGTATCACTGTTCATAAACCTGGATATAGAATAGAATCATTTGGAGTGCTTGTAAAAACTAGTGGTATCTTTGTCCTAAACCAGACTACACTAGAATCTCTGAGGAGCAGGAGGATATGGGCTTAGGCACCAGTGTTAAAATTCTCCATTCTAATACACAACCAGAGCTGAGAACTCTACTTAGTGAAATATCAACTTATTTGTAAGGATTTTCTTTAAAAATGTATGGTGGTACCAAGTCATTGAGTTTCCCTGCTTGTGGATCATCTCCTGAAATATTGCTCCAGCCACATAAATTTCACAAAGCACACCTCAGGGTCCGACATGAGCTCTGTGTGTACTGCCAAGGAGCTGACCCGGCCAGTTGTCCAAGCCGATTCATCTGCAAACAGAAGTCTGTGATCACCTCAAGGGAACTGTCCTCTGAACTTAGGGTTCTTGGCATACAGTGACATCAGTTTGGACTCCATGGTGCTTCAGAGTAGGAACAGAGAGACAATGGAAAAGAGTCATGGGCCAGCTCCTACCTTTAATTCCCATAATTCACCCAGGTAAAACGCAAAAGTTTAGGCCACTAATTTATTTTTCAAGAGGCAGCTGCCTTTGTGCATCCTAGTGTGTACCATACAGATGAGGACTTTCTGTGTGTTCTGCCACATAAAAATATTTCCGAGTCATATATTTTCACGTCTTTTTTTTTCTTCTGGTTTGTGTGTACTTACACAGACATACCTGCTCATCAAATTCCATTTGCTTGGAAACAATTCTTTTCATTTCATCATTTACCTCTCCACATGCATTGACCATTTGCTTTGCCATAACAAGACATAATATTTCCATGCTGGGATTCCTTCCTAACATTTCTAAGGAAATACATATACTTTTTTCTGAATCCTGAATCTTGAGAAAAATTCATTAAGAATTCAGGAAAATGGGGGCAAAGCATTATAAGTCTTCTGTTGAAAGTTTGTCAATCAAGATGTTATAAGTTTAAAGAAATCCACTAATGCTAAGTTAAAAGAAGGAAGAGGAAACACTGAGAGGGAATCAAAAATTAAAGTCAATGTGTCCAGAAAACATAACAGGAGCAAGGAGAAGAGAAGTGGTCACCAGTTATCAGGCAGCAGTTGTAGTTGTTGCCAGGTTGTAAGTACGAAATTTGGGCCCTGTCAATAGTGGATGCTGGACTATTCTTACAAAAAATATCAATAAATTTATACATGTGGTATATTTTATGCAACAGTGTTCCAAGAGAAAGCAAGTTTTAGAAGAACAATAGCTCTTCAGATTGGAAATTTTGAAATCCAGTTCTGTTTAGGGCTGCCTTTGCTGGGAGATCTGAATGTTACCTTATTTTAATCCTAAGCATTAATATTCACTGGAGTTTTCCAGTGTTTGGATATTTTCCCAGAGGCTACGATTCTTTGTATGTATACTAACAAAAGAAAAAAAAATTCAAAGGAATGAATTCAGTACTCAGGTAAGAAGTCAAAAAACCAAGCTAAAATTGGTATTAACAAAAGAAATATCAATTTCAATAGCAAAATCAAAATAATAGCAAGCAGACAAAAGGGTTTCATCAATAAAAAAGGAAATTGGTTCCTATGAAGTAACTTTCACCCTATCACCAAACTTGAATATATTTGTAACAAATCATTGTAAAAGGAATAAAGCCTCTCTGCTTCTGGAAATCAGGCATGAAATGTCAGGACAATTGGATAGAGAAATTAATGATTTGTGGATTTAAAATTTCATTTCAAGAGTACCAACTTTTAAGAATTAACTTTTTGGGGTATCTTACAAATTTTTAAAATGACTTTGAATTGGTGTTTTCCTAATGATTTCTTTTAATGTCTTCAGTTGTCAAATATTTATATCATGTAGAGATTATTTTTATGTCACAAAATTTTATAATATATTTTCAAAATATAACAAATTGTGCATTTATTATTTCATATTTTTATACTAGAAAACCTCTCAATGTTTAGTAGAACATGCTATCAGAAAAATAAATTGCAGTTTCTTATTATGGTAACTCATTTAAACAATAAAGTGTTATGAAGAATAGAGAATAATAGGATTTGGGGAATTCTAGAAATATTCTTGTGTCCTAATTCTAAAGGTGAATAGCAGGAATCTGCAACACTGAGATATAAACCAGAGATATTCTGGGGTTCAGCACCAGGGAAAGAGATCAACATGAAGCCTGGGAGGCAGGAGAAAGTTGGAGGGTTAAGCTAAGTTCAATTACAGGGTGTCAGGACAGAAGACACCAGGAGCAGAATGACATGGATACCAGAATTGGAATCCTGAAGACACATCAAAGTCAGGAAACATCCGAGGCAAATGAGGGGGCAGAAAGGAAACTAATTCCAGGGGTCAACATCTTCTGAAATTGAGATTGCTTTAAAATGGCTGAGCATTGATCTCTGTGGGCTCTGATGCAAGAACTCTTAAAGGGCCAGCCTATTGTTGAGTGCCTCCTCTTGCAAAGTTTAACAGTTAAGGACACACATTTGATAAATTTGTCTTTTGATAGTAAATCAGTGGGAAATGGTGATAGGAAGGAAATCTATTTCTATAATCAGAACTTTCTTACACTTTTATGGATTGTGTGTGTAATGCCTCACCTACTTTCCTAATTTTGAAGCGGAAGAGTAGGCAGAACAGGAAGACAGAAGCGGGACATTGATCAGGGGAATTTGTCGAAAAGGAATTATTCATTTACTTGAGGAAGAGTGTAAATTTTCCCACAGCTTTGCACAGGACAGGGAGGGGAGTTGTTCTTTATCCAGTTTAAAGCAGAGCCCTTCCGTACTTGTAAAGATTACTTCACATTACTTGTGTAGATTGGAGTTGCCTACAAGAAGCAAAGATTCTCATGCTAATCTGATCTCTGTGATTACTTGGAGAAGAGAGGTAGAGAGAAAAGCGGGCAGAGTGAAGACAGAAGGGCTCACAGACTGTTGCTTGGTTTGACACAGATGTGACTTGTTCCTCTGGGTCCCTGCAGTCTGGGCATGACTTGATCCAATTGGCTGAAGACTTACCCAAGAGGACTCCTGGAGCAAATCTCACTGCAGGAAGTGGCGAGGCAGTCTTTCCAGAGGGCTGAGAGTTTGAGCCAGGGCAAGTGGAAGTGGGGATGAGCTGTGTACCTCTACTAGCTCAAAGTGCTAATTTGGGCCCACAGGTAGCATTGGCATCTGTGCACTGGTCACTCTGGGGCTTCATATATCCAACTAAGTTGATTCTAATTGTACATATGTGTTCCTTTCTTTTTTACAAATATTTATCCTGGATAGAAATAATTCATGGGTATTTTCATTTCAATTCCTACTGTTTTAATCTTACTGATATTTTCTCTTTCTTTAACTATAAGACATTACTTTTTACCTCTGGGTTCTTGCATATCTGTTCCATTTTCCTAGAACACGTTTCCTCTTGTCTAGTGACTTACTAACTCTTCTCTTATTATTTCACAGTTTCAGTTTAAATGTTGCTTCCTTGAGTCCCCCATAGTTTTATCTTCCTATAATATAGCTTTCTCATCACTCTGAAATTCCCCTTTCTAATACATATGTCAGGCATAGTATTTGTCTCTTTCAAAGCTGTCCTGTGGGACCTATCACTGAGCTCAGTGATGTTTGGGAAATTAATGTGTACTCTTTCAACAAAGGAAGGAAAGTAATTGTAGCTACAAAAGGAAGAGTGAGAACCTGGACGTAGGGATAGCAGTCTGTATGATACAGATAGTTTTAATGTTGGAAGCATGCAGTATAGCTAATAGAAGTTCAGTCAAGTTTTATCTCTAGTCATTTACCTGAAGGCAGTCATAATTTATTTATTAGCATTGATGATATTGATTTTGATTATTTTGTTTAGCCTGGCTCTGGTTGGGAAAGCAGTTGAGGTTGTATACTGGGAAACCTCACACAAAGATGGAACAGATTCTGGTTTACAGGAGGTAATTTGAAGAATCCTAAAGCATTGCTTACCTCAAAGATTTCTGCTTTCTTGCTTCATACTGTGCCTGAATTCCCACAATTAAATATGCCTACTAAAGTGAAGATGCTCTAGGGAGAGTTGCATTTGGGGGATGTTAGCTCTGATGCTCACTCTGAGACTGCATGCCTTCTGTCATGTTTGTTCACGTGTCCTCTTCCACTCAAGTTCTGCTCATATAGTTAGGTAGGTAAGGCCTGGAAAAAACAAAAGGTGGTAAGGAAACTATATTCTAGCTAAACCTTACCTTCTTTGATAAGAGAGGAGGAGTATGTTTGTCTCCAAGGTCCCAATTACCTTTGTCAATTGATGATGTCATCTGAAATGGGCATTTTATTGTAATGGAATAGCACTAGACAAGGAGTCAAAGGATTGAGTCTTTTGTCATTAGTAACCTTGGATGTCAGTTAACTTCTGAATTTCATCTCATCCTCTGAAAATTAAGGTTATAATTTATGAAGTTTCAGACTTTTTACAACCTTAACTTTCAATAAATGTTGATAATTCTTCACAATAATAGAATGTGAAAGAAAAACTTTGAAAACTCTCCTTTCAAATTTTGCAATAATTATACCTATTCATTAAAGGTGGGAAATGGTTAATATATTAAAGAGCAAGAAATTTATCTAGAACCACCAAAGTGCATTAAACAAGAAATCTTCCACACATGAATTTTATTGCCATCTCCATACTTTCCTCTCTAGCAACTTGGAGGAATAGACAAACACTTGAGAAAGATGATCCAAATAGCAAAGTTTCTGGCAGGTTAAGGGAAGAGGAAAGAGAACAAGATTACCTGTATGAAATACATTAAAGAAAAAAATTCTTGACGACCTTGGCTTTGGCAAAAAGTCTCTCCAGGCATTAAAGGTCATACACATTTTTCCAATATATCTATGGATGCATTGATGTGTTAGCGCATTTCTATTACTTCCTGAGTAAACCTCACAAAATCCAGGTTCTTTACTTCCATATTATGAGTTGAAAGGGATAAGAAGGATTAAGAAAAAGTAAGACTCCCATTTACCCTTTTGTAAAAATTTCAAACCAGGTTTGCCTTCACCATGTACAAAGAGGCAGAAGTGAGGGGCTTACTCTTTGTGTGAGAAGTTTGTGCATGCTGCAGAAATCCATGTCTGGTTTCTCAAGATGGCCTGTTTAAAGCCAGAGGTCCCCTTTCTCCTGAAATTCAAAGGTCTGGATGTAGGAGAGAAGCATGCAGGGAAGATTTGTCCACAAAAGGTCGGAGTTGGCCCCTCATCTGAGGCAGATACCATCACAGGGCAACGGGGGTCTCAAGATCAGTGGTTTGAATTTCCTGCCTCTCTTTAGGGGCCTTCAAACTTACAAAAATTAATCCTTTTGATTGACTCTGTCTCCTAATCTTGAAGATAAACTCAGAACATTTACCAATTCTCAGCACTGCTTTCCAGGCTATGTCTTCGCACCGAATTGTGAATTTTGTCTCTGTGACCTATCCAGTCTTCCCTTTTTGCCTGCCCACTTGGTAGCTCAAGTTGTCCTCCTTCTTGCTTTATGGAAACTTAGTCAAAGTGTTCAGGATTGTAAGGAATTTAAAGGGATCAAATCATTCAATCTTCATTTTTAGAGGAAGGAACTAAGATCTAAGGAGGTTAGATGATTTTCCTAAGGATATGCTTTTAAATTCTCCCGGTCATTTCAATATAAGGTATCAGAGTTAATAACTAATGTTTGGGGAATTGTTAATTGTTTTTACCTACAAATCACAAATACTGCAATTTAGAACCATCAATCATTTTCAGATATTCAGGTGTCAATGTTGGTCTGTTTCAAGATCACTTAAGCATCTTTAAATATATGTCATTTTCTATTATTCATTTTTGCAACTTAGTAGAAAACTTCTGCAAAATATAAGAATTATTTGCTAGCATTTTGAAAAATTTAAATTGTGAAACTAAAAATAGGCTTCTACTTAGCACTGAGTCTAAAAAGAAGGACTAAGGGTATAACCAGCCTGTAAAACAATATTAATGAGACTTTAGTGATTCAAATACTGTGGAGCATGAAGACAAGTGTAAAGGAGACTCCTGTGTAAATCGAGGTTACTACCTTTTTGGGATAAGCATGGAGGTATGTCTTCTTGGGCCAGCACACTTGGGTGGGTAGACGGGGAGACCAGGGCATCTGGCTTAGGAATCCTGGGGGGTTATAAGTCTTGCTCAAGGCAGCTATCATCATGACCTCAACATTTTTCACAATCCTGCTTGATGCAAAACAGTTCCCAGGAGGTTTCCACTTGCCTAACGAACTCCAGCTTTCCTGTCTAACCATTAATGTAGGAACTCATACAAATAGGTACCCTCAGTGAGATCTTTCACCGTCAACATATTACATCACTGTTTTGGTCTTTCCCACTCATCCTCATTCCAAATTACCTGCTAAGTTGTTCTTCTCAAGTTTATTTTGTCAACTTTATCAAAGAGAAAATTGATTTCTAATGTCGAAAAAAATTATTACTCTTTTTGATAAATGATGGGCCTATAAATATATTTTCCAATAAAATGTTTTGGTGCTAAAGTAAAATGTAACATAAATTTTGTGAACTTATTACACCTTTTCTAAGTTGTTAAAGATTAGTGATTTTCTAAGCATTAAAATATTTTTGGTAAACAATTGATAAAGTTTTTTTAAATGATGAAAAATAACACAGGAGATATTAAATTATCAGCCAAATATGTGACTTCATAATTTTATGATAATTTTATATTAATTTAAATTAAATACTTATTTTTTTAAAAAAGAGAAAATAGCACATAAACTGTAGTTTGACATCATAATCCCTAACAGAAAGCCAGATGCTCAGATCTCCTGCCATTGCTCTATTTCCTCTTAGTGTGCTTCTCTCTTCTCTAAAGGACCATGGTCCTGAAGCTGTACCTCCATGGTAGGACTCTTTTCTCCTTGTATGCACATATCTGTGATTTGTATCCTGTTTTCAGAACCCAACTCTAAGGAAGTAATCCTTCTTTTTTATGGAATGGATAATATTTGAAAGACAAGTGCATACAATGAGAAAAAGTCAAGCCTGTCAAACAAAGGCCATGGACTTTAGGCCCATTACCTGTGAGGAAGAAAGCTTCCCTCTTTCCATTGCCCCCATTAATGAGATGTGCCTACGTTACTGATATTCATATTATTTTCCTGAAGTCATCATCTTCTTCTCTAGTAACTTAAAGTGTGTATGGAGCCCTTGCTAGGTCTAATGCTGCACTTAAGAATTTGAGGTACTCCAGTGGAGGCAAGAAAATACAATGTGCGATGTGCATCCTTTATCAAGGATAGCAGAAGATTCTCTGCTAAGGTGAATTTAATTATTATTTCTTGACATTGCTGCTGATAACTATTTTGTTTATTTATTTTTGGCAGTGAAATTCTTTTTTAAATTGGTTCTTTTTAGTTTATACATGACAGTAGAATCCATTTTGATATATTATAAAAGCATGGAATGTAACTTATTCCAATTCCATTTCCAGTACTTGCCCCTACCCCATCCCTTCTGTCTATTCTACTGACTTTCTGCCATTTACACATAGTTGTTTTTTTTAATTAATTTCTTGTGGATATATACAATGTGAACTTCTCTGTAGTATATTCTTATATGTACGTAGGATCGTTATGTCAGATTCGTTCCATGATCTTTCCTTATACCATCCCACCTTCTCTTCCTTCATTCTCCTTTGTCTACTCCATTGATCTTACTTCTATTCTTCCCCACCCCTTTATTTGGATTAGCTTCCATATATCAGAGGTAACATTCAACTTTGGCTTTTTGGGACTGACTAATTTCACTTAGCATAATAGTCTGCTGAGGTGCATTAATGCCAGTCCATGGAAAGGAGGTTTTCAAATTTGGGACTGCTGTGGACAAAATTCTTACCTTAAGATTCAAACATTGAGTGTGTTCCCTGTTCACTTCAGTGTGCTAATTCTTCATAGGCTGAAGATGAAGTTGTGAGAAATCTTGGTCCATATGGTAGATGAAGATGACAGTGTGGAAGAATAAGAAGCTTAGATTATTCCTTTTTATAATGAAGAAAGAATGGTACAACTAGATCTGGTGTTATGCCGGGGGCCATACTCAGAGCTCTCAGTACGAAGGTAGCAGCAGCAGGTACAAGGACTATTTCCAGTTGTGGATACTTCTTTTTTTGCTGGCTGTAAGATACTCATCATCTCCCATTTGTGTGTTGTTTATATGTGGATCTGTGTTTCTCCAAAACCAGCCTCTGTTGCATTGCTTTTTGGGGTAGTTCCTGGAGCCCTTACAAAAAGCAGGGAAGAAAACCATCAGAAATCTAAGTCCTTGGAATTTGTTTCTGTAGCACATATACAGTCTGGTGATTTAAAGATACTCACTAAAAGCGGTGTCAAGTGAAGGCATATTTGGGTTTCAAAGGGGATAACATCATCTAGGGTGGGGGAAGGTAGACAAGTTTACCAGTATTTTATTTCACAGAGGATGACCCTGCCGAATCATCCAACTGAGGTAAGGTATAGTATGGAGAACACTGGCTCTGGCTACAGTTGTGAAAATTCATTTTTATTGCTCCACATGTGTGTGATTCTACCTCTAACATTGTCAGTTCCCTCATCGGAGAAATTGCAATTATAATAGGATCTACATCATAGAGTCAATGAGAGGATTAAATAAGAAAATTATGTCTATAAAATTATTCTTGCTGTTTCAAAACAGTGCCTGCTACACAACAAGCTTTTACAGCTCAATAAATGATCCTCTTATTGTAAGCAGAGCACAGGGAGAGGAGGGAGATGAAACATACCTACTGCTGAAAGAGTTAAAAAAACTATCTCCATGGAGGACTATAATTTAAGGCTACCCAGAGGTAGCTTTAACTTACACACACTGGTAAGTTATGCCGGTTTTACATGTCTGTTCAGTCTGTTATTCAGTGACAAAATATGAACTTACAAAGGCAATTAAAGCAACTTAAAGTACCACTGTAATACATCATAGAATACCTCTGTAAGGAAACACAGTTGCTATACATAATTTCAGACGGTTATGATTTTATGAATATTTTAAGATGTAAAAAGGAAACACCAGTAAAGTATAGTGCTATTATTTTTAAGCATAGATCTCGAAATCTAAAACTGCATCATAGAAGGGCTCTAAAACGCTGTTTTAATAAAGGAAGATATCTTTTGCTGAATGAAAGATTTACCTTTGAGTGTGCTGGTTATTGAAAGAATGGAGTTTTGTAACATCTTTTTATTAAAAGGTGCACGTTAAGCATTGCTTTTAATGTTGTTTACATGAACTTGCAGCTGTTGACTTTTTGTACGTAGAGACTGTGGCTAGGCTGAAAACACAGAAAGGCAGATGATTTCGAGATGACGTCAATAAATATATGTTTTCTAAAGATTTGTGCAGAGAGACATGTAAAAGGGAAGATGCTTACATGGACTCTATCACGACAAGAATTACTAGTGATAGAAGGCACTAAGAGAAGTAGGTTTTGTTTAGGTTGTGGTTGAGGCAGAGGAACTCACCTTCCTCAGAAATTAATGAAGGCTTTCCATCTTGTTGGCACTGCCACTTTATCATTCATATGACTAAACAGACAATCAATTTAGTGGCAATGTATGGGAATGAAGGGAAAGAACAAATAAGCTATGAATGATGAGAACAGAAGAAACAAAACCCCCTCCCTTATTCTTTTTTAATGGCTAATACCAACAGGGACAAGACCAGTGAAAAGAGGTTAATGAATTGCAAAGATCCTTTAGGAAGTGATTGACTGGCATTGAAGCACAGGCAAATCAGTCATAAATATTTACTTTTATTAGCAACAGTGGGTTGCCTGTTATTTTCAATCGATTTTTAAAGCTGGAAAATATCTACCACAGTGACGATTATCAAATGTTTTCAATTTTGTCAATATTTCCTTGCTCTAAACAATTCTAGAACACACACAGCCTCCTAAACTCTTATTTCAAAATTTTTCAGCACAATTTCCAAATGATTACAAATGACAAGGTAAAGTGTAGTTCCCTATATCATTAAGAATAATTATAATCTTTTCATTTTGACATTTGTTCAAATGGGTAGAATGGCAGCAATTGCAGGATTGGTGTTCTTTGATAATCCATGTTCCACTAACATTGCCTTGCTGAACTGCAGTTGTGTTATTTGTTTTACCAAGTGAGAAAGAGGCATAATAAAAACCTCTTTATGTAAAAAAAAATTCCAGTGAGTGTAGCAGTGGCTAGAGAACTACAAGAGTTAATAGGCAACATCACTCCGGTTTTTGAACCGTGTGCAATATTGCTGTTTATGTCATTGAATAAAATGCTGCTTTATTTTGGTAAAATCCAATTTGATATAAGGACATTTTCCTGAAACTTGTTGTCTAGACCATCAAAAAGATGGAAATTGCTTTTAACACAGTGTTTGTAACATTAATACCCAATAATTCAACTCAAAGGAACATAACAAAAGGAATTTCCTACAGATAACAACAAAGAGTTAACATTTCCCAGGGCAGACAAGTTTCCAATTCAATTAGTTTTAATGAACCTTCTGCTCACTGGTTACTGAACTAGAAAGAACAGCAATAAATGCCCAGAGGAAAGAGAGAGAGGATATTAAAGGAGGGTTGGTGTATAGTATATAAATTTCCAAGTTGGCTAAAAGAGTAGCCTTGATGTAGTTTTGGGAGCTAAAGCCACAGAATCAGATCTGTGTTGTGAGCACAGTGCACAGGGGCTGCAAATCTTAGCCAGTTGTTCTGTGTGATGAAATAAAAACACCAGGTCTGACGAAACAATAGGTGGTGGAATAGGATAATAATACAGTTCCTTAAAAGAGATGAGCATATTCCACAAAGAAAACATAAAACAAAGTCTTATCAGAAAAACACACTTGTTAGTTTCCATATATGGATCAATGTATATATATATGTGTGTGTGTGTGTATATATAAATATGTATCCATGCCTTTCAATGTATTTTCCAAAAATTTGGATTTTTTATGTTGCATACAACAGAAATTATACATTTATTACACAAGGAACAGTTTTGGCATATAATTATGAAAGCAAAAACCTGCCACACACAAGCAATTCCTATTTGATATCCAGAGAATGAGTTTTACCCTAAGAATTTAATGGATTTCATATTTTTATTTGATTCTGATGGTCACCTTAAACCTGTGCTATAGCACAGCAAACTTATATTTCCAGGATCAAGCTTCAAGTCATACTGTGGTTAAACATGACTACCTTCACAGATATGACTGTATAAATATACAAATCCACTGCAGTTAAATATTTGAAATAAATAATAGAGTCCAGCTAGAGCTTCTGCATCTATTATTGTTTCAAGTCAGCATTGTAAGGTATTTTTCCATTTCTTGAACTTTAAAAGCATTTTTCATTTTTAGCCACGCTCTCACTCTGTTGAACTATCTTTGTATTCTTAGTTACATTCTCATTCCCATAAATGTCTTGGAAATCTTTTTCTGGATGCTGAACATGAAAATTTCTAAATGTATGATAGTAGATAGAAACTATCATTCCACAATGCATAAGGATTCGCCTAGCCCCAAAGATGACCATTTTTTCCTATACAAATGTTAGAAGTACATAAAACGTGTTCTGAAGGCCACTGGCAGCTTGCCTCACCCAGCTAGTTTCACAAGGATTATACTTGAGAATGTGGTTGCAAATTTGATCAACAGCTACTGCATTTCAATGATGTATTATTTTTCCTTGCAGATGCATTTCTTTGAATTTAAAGTCAAGCTTGTGCTTGTGGATGGCTGCTTTGTCAGTAAATACTTGGATTTGAAACTATAGCACCTGGGTTGGTTTTGAGAGAAAAAACTGTTTTTCACTTCATAATTATGGATATCCTTCACCATAGCAAAATTAGGATGATAGTAAAATGGAATGAAATCAAATGCAAAGTTTTGGCTTCATAGCATAAGGGCGCTTTTCAGTGACTGGTAAAGAATGCCAAAAAATCAACAACGAGATTGAAAGGGGTCAACTTCTACCTGGAATTGTATAGAACCAATGTGTTCTCCCATTCAGTTGAAGCAAAGATTTGTAGATAATGTTATTCAATGATATTCTTTATTTTAGTATTGTATTTTTAACATACAGAGAAAATGCCCACTCATTTCATAGTTCCTAAGAGATGATTGCTCTAAGCAGGTAGAAATGAAAAAGAGTAGGAAATAAAATGAAATATAAACACTCAATTCTAGCATTAATATTTTGTTCTGCAATTCTCTCTGCTCTGGCCACATAGAAAATTAAAAATAATCTTGTAACGCAAAGTGATCTATCTCCAGTTAAACACAGAATCTGATAGGGGTAACCTCTTTGAAAATACAAATATTCATGTTGCTCAAAAGGGGTTATTTTCAGAACTCGAGTTTAAAATTTTACTTCCAATTTAGACCCATGTACTTTGTCTTAAATTCATTTGATGTTCTTGTTGTGCATAATGATTGGTTGGCTTTTTAGGGTTTCTGAAAGGAAAGGTTGGGGAATATGAAATTCATATTTGTACTTTGGTAACAGAATAGTAAATAAACCTTTAGGAAAAGGGAGATTCTTCATCCAGTGGTAACTGGGATGTAAAGTGTGATTCTGAACACATTGGTGGAAAAACCACCTTCCTTCCAAGTGGGGTGCCTCAGGGTCATGGATTTAAGAGCATATTGTTGAATGCTAAAGCAGAATCATAGAAGCTCCTCCCACAGAACAGTGAAGACTTATGAACTGGCAAAGGTAGACTCCAATGGGAGCGACGTCTTGGTTTTAGGCATTTAATTGCAAAGGGAGAGCAGGACTATGTAATACACTGAAGACCTCTGATGCTGTTTTCTTAAATAGCAAAAGAAACTCTAGAACTTTGCCTCTAAGGTATTACAAGAACTTTGTCAAGTTGCACATGAGAAAATAGAGCCCATAGCCATATAGTAAGCAAAAAAATTCTGTTTGAGTATTGACATGACAGTTTTTGAAAGTTCAAGCAGAAAACCAATTATAATGAGCACTGGAAAGCCCGGAGCCCTGCTGTTCAATAAATAAAAAGTACAACAAACTATTTTCCAAAAAGGTTCTAGAGAGTTTCTTCTTGTCCCACTACTTACAATCTGATTACATAAATAGTCTCTATTTGCTGTTGAATTGCCAGGCAGCTGTATTAAAGTACAAATCAAATCAAGTCAGGATTAGAAAGTAAAAGAGCATGGTTTAAAGTAATCTATCCCCCAGGAACTGTGCTCAGATTCATCAAACAGAGCTTAAAGTACAGTATATCTTATACCCTCGTGTTTCCGTGCCGCATTGCTGCAAAACCACTTATTATTTTTGATATCCAGAGAATGTTGCTTGTTGCTGAAGGAGGCTCACTTGCTTATTTAAAGGTACTATTCATATGTGCCACTTATTTATTACTTCTTTTGGCTAAGAATCATGAGGATATAAGTACTAAAGAGTAGGAGGTTTTTATTGGTCATATCCTATCTGCCTCAGCTGTGAATAGTCATGAATATTTCTCATATATATATATATATATATATATATATATGTAGAATGACTAATTTATTTCAGATTTTGGGTGACACATGTTGTGCTGATATTAAGGAAAACCCAGGAATCCTTAGATGCTATTGGCTAATAAGTTGTTGTGTACAACTGCCCCTGAAAATCCACTGACATCTAATTATTACTGGAGGAGAAGGCATTTTAGTCGTTTCAACCTATAACTGCTTTTAATGGAAAGCTCCATATGTAGTTGTCAGTGTACTAATACTAGTCATCAGTTTTTTTTTTTGATATTTACAAAATTTATATCATCTTAAAGTAGAATGGACATAATTCAATAATTATGTATAGTTACATCAGGGATCATTTTCTTCTTATCTTAGGGAGCAAATTCTTTAAATCTATAAATATAAGCTTATATTTCATCACTCTCCTTGTATTTATATAATAGTTAAGTGTCTAATCAGAGATAGCTTCAGTTATCATATTCTACATTAATCTCCAAAGGGCATAAATGTAGCCTGTGAAGAGGAGCTAGATATTGATTTATAGTGATAAATATATATTTTATGGGTAACATGGAGGAGAAAACACTCAAAATTGTTATTTCTGTGAGCTGAATAGCTTCAAGAAAATGGGCAACGTGTGTTTTAAGTAGGCAGCCCAGTGATCATTTTTCTTCCCACATCTCTAAGCTGGGGAAGAAAAAGATGATGGTTGTCATTAGTTAACACTTCTCATGTAAGTAGATCTACTTGCAAACTATGCCACATTAAAACAAGCATTCGGTGTCATGATTGTTCACCAGCATGTCTGAAATGCTGGCACCTCTCTATTGCAGTCTGAAGCTTTTCAGACCAATTTAAAGTTTAGTTCTCTGCACTTTGCTAACCTGATCATTACCACTGACACAGATCACCTGTAGTGCAACATAGCCAGGTGACTTGGGCAGCTATGTGAAGAGACCTGCATTCATGCAGGCCACTTGGAGTTTTTTTTCTGTATGGGGACAGAGAATCCTGCTTGAATTGTTAAAAAATGTAAAGTGGGGAAGCTTAATAGCCTTCCCTTCATCATCCTCTTCCAGATTTATCATGAAAAGGTCAAAATTGGAATTTGCTATTTATAGCCCCTCAGAACTGTGTATTATGAATAAGGTCTGTGTGAACTTACCAGGGAGGTAACTGCGTGTCAAGATTCCCTACACAAGGTATTTGTGGGGGTGGTGAGTGAATATGGAGATGTGTTTGTGCAGAATCAGGAAAGATGTGGCTTCTGAGAAACTGGCTGCCAAATTGTTCTGCCTCTGTGTTTGAAACAAACAATTTTTGAAAATCTTTTAATGAAATATTGATCATATCAAGCACATCAAACTAAAGGCAAATGTACCATGGTGTCATGATTAAAAAATAACAATATATTACAGGTAAACCAAGATAAATGAGTTAAGTGCTCAGTTTGCAGTGCAAATTGAAACCATATATCACAACCTTTCATTATATTACATTAGTGCTAGAGTACAGAATATGGAAGTTGATTGAACGGTAATATCAAATTAGTAGGGAGCTTTACCCTGCTTCCCTTGATGGTGGAATTTGGAACTATAAGGAATTATTCCCATCACAAAAGTTTCTTAAACTACTTTGTAAGTGAATGTGACTGATATCCAGGAAGCCTATGGCACCCTGAAATTGCCCTTCCCAGATCTCGCATGAAGAAATGAAGGGATCTGTATTAATTTTAAACCTCCCTTTGATTGGGTGAACCTGTCTCTGTTTTGTATGACATTGTTGCCACAGGTCATTGCCTGGTGCGGTGTACCATGAAACAAACAAATAGAAAAAGGCACCTTCTGGCACTTTAAGTCTCACTGCCATCTGACTACTACCCCAGTGGTTCAGAGTGATGAAAAGCAGAGGATTGGAGAAATCTTCCAATGGTTAGATTGGGAAAAATGAGCATGATGATCACATGTACTGGGAAGGGCAGGAGAGAGAGTCTAAGTCATCTCAGAACTCAGGAGAAAAGGAGAAGACAAGAGGTCACAATTATACGCTGGTATCACACTCCCTTTCACAGAGATCTGATATATTCAGTTTGTTCTTGTATGGTGCTTAGGGAAGTTCTAATTAAGGGAAGAAAGAATTTTGACACAAGTGAAGCAGAGATCAATATTTAGCACTATAATCAGCAATTCCTGATGGTTTGACAATGTCACTATACACATTGTAACTATCCATTATTCTCTCGGAGAGGAGAGCCAGGCAGAGGCTAACAGGCTGACGGCAAGCTATCATGAATCACATAAAGCAGTGTCTCATTCGCTTCTATTTGTCCTGCTTTTCATCTTCATTCATCCTTATAAAGAAGGCTGTACTGCCACCAGCCCTGAAACACCACCCTACCTCTGAACTGCAACAACAAGAAGCCAGTACAGTTTCTAAAGATATAGCTACTTTCCAGATAAATGACAAAAAAGAAAAGAAAGAAAAGAAAAAGAATGTGGTAGCTGTTTACTCTCTGAGAACACATATCGTAGGCTCCCTTCACATTGAGCCTAAAGGGTCTCTATTAGCCACTAGAAAAATATTAATTTAAGATACTTTGGGGGGGATTTTATGATCATAATAAGTTACAGATTTAGAATATATTGATCTCATTTTTTACCCAGACTAAACAGTGTCTGCCCTATAACAAAGGAAATCCCACCATCTCAGAGCTGAACCAAACTCTGGACTCTTATTTTGGATGTAGTGACAAAATTGCAAAATGATATCACAATAGATTGTCACCTTGATTTCAGGGCTCCAAGAGTATACATGTTCAGGTTTTCATCTTGCAAGAAATTTATCAAGCTAGGAATCTTCTCTTATGTTCATGTAATATAAAAAGTTTAAGTTTATAAGGCATCTCCTCCACTCAGATTTTGGCTAAGTATGTTAGTAATGTAGCCTACCAGAAAGAACATAATTTAGTTCCATTTTTTACTTACACATATGATTTTAAAATGTTAGTAATCAGTGATTATTTTGGCACATTAAATACCAACTCAAAGTAAAATTCAAATTCACTTGCATTTAAGTAAAATGAGCTCTATTGTTCTTTTTAACAAATAGTAAATTGACTTTTCCGTTCTTTTAAAAATCTTAAAATATTGTGCCAGCAAAGCGATTTCGAGGCTCATTTTGTTTATTTTTGCACACTAGGTTCTGATTGAGGAGCATGTACCTGGATAACTTAAAGAAATAAACACCCTGTAAAATGTGATGGGATAATTTGACTCCAATTTACATAGAGAACATTATTTCCAACATTTCCCGTCACATTCGCAGGCGTGCAGCGTGCACTGTGTGACTGTAGGTGGAAGTGAAAGGCCTGGTGTCCTGCATTCCTGTCAGCTGGTCCTCACCGCTCTGTTCCTGTTTAAGTGAGATGCTGACACAGGCTCACACACTGACTATCCCAAGTAGCACTAATTAAGGGCTGTCCAACTGTGCTTTCTGTTGAGCAGTTTGCTCCAGTGGGTGACAGGAAACAGCCTGAGCTCTGTCTGCAGAATGACATAACAAAGAAGGTTTTTAAAAAAAGAACACAGATCTGGTGGGCTGGATAAAAATGCCTAAGAGAGAGCTAACATGCCTATTTGTTGCTATGAATGCATAATTTTAAATTAAGAAAACTTGCTAAGTCACTGTTTGCTGGAGGTTTATTAAGGCATTTCTTGTTAGAATTAGTAATAATTACACAAGAAGAAATTGCATCAATAGGGAACTTGGGGACTAAATATCCTCTTATTCAAAAGGTTATCATAAATCTCTTTTAAAAATGATGGTCCAATATGGTCATTACAATATGAGATAGCATTATTTATAACATGAAGAATTTAGCTTAAAAAGCAAAGACTTGAAGGGAATTTTTTTTTTTTTTTTTGGGTAAGACACTGAAGAGTATTTGTTAGTGGCCAGGTTGATTAAGAATGTGAGCAGGGGTAGGGAGAAAAAAAAGAAAAGGAAAAACGAAAATCAATACTAAATTTCCCACAAAGTAGGTGGGAAATAGAGCAACGTTAACCTTAAATTTCTATTTTCTGTGTACTTTCCTTAAAATATCAGTGGATTTTAATCTGAAATTTAGTTTTTCTCTCCATTCCCCTTTAAAAAAGTGTGTGTGTGTTTGTGTGTGCATGTGTCTTCATGCACATATGCATGTGTATGCACAGAAAGGAGAGAGAGAGAGAGAAGAAAATGAATCAAGTGCTTCCACAGTATCATTATGTTATTACTTGGAAGTGTAATAGATCAGCATGGATGTGTGGTCAAAACTAAAACAGAAAAGTACCAAACTCTGCTCTCAGCATGTTCCTGTGCATGTCAATGAGGATATCATCACCCCCCTCATCATCTACCGGAAGACATGGGACCTAGAAACAAAACCAATGCAGAGTCCATTTTTTGACAGCACTAAGCGATAACGCCTCCTGGCTGCTGCTGCTGTGTGCTTGAGAAATTGGCTGGCCTGCTACTGTCCTTTTACAATGGTTTCATTTAATTGTAATCCAAAGATCAAAGGTCTGTAACTCTTTAACCAAATTCCAATGTCTGCCAAATTCAATAGCTGTCATTCTTATAGAAAAAGGCAGTGTAATATGTGTGTCCTGATCTAATTTTATAGAAAAAGACACAATTTACATACTGTTTATTTAGTTAAGTCTCTAAAATCAATACCTTTGTCTGTACCTCTTTTGTTTAAAATACATCATGACATGGCAAACGACTATATAAATGAATTTTTCTAAACCACACGCATTGTTAATGTTTCTCTATTGCACATTCAAAAAAGGATAGTTGAAATTGTAGCATTTTATAGATCAACCTAAATGTATTTTAATATTGGATTTCTAAAGAATGTTAAGTTTTACATTTTAAAATTATAAATTTTGTTTGAAAAGGTCAGTCATTTTCCTGAGCCACGTTTACCAACAGGAGCACATATTTCAACCATTGAAATAAAATGAAAAGTGATTATGTTCAATATTAAGAGAAAATAATTCTTAAAAATGTGCCTCTGTAACAACAAACAGTGATGAACTCCAGAAAAAGTTTCTAGAAGGAATAGTAGTATTCTCAAGGAAGAAAAAAATACATTTATCGTTGATAAGAAATAAATCCATTCAAATAGTTAGCTTAATCCACAATATGTTACACATGAGGAAGTAAAGGATGTTTAACTTTTACTGTTATAGTCAGATATCTCTTTGAGGATCTTCCTATTGTCCTGATACTATTTGTTTGAAATGTGAAGCAAAGAAATGACTATCTTTAGAACTATATTCTAACTCTAAGAATAGGTATTTTATGTGTTCATTTTGCATTTTTAATGGCATGTGGCTTTTATATTTTGATTAGCTCTTTAGAATAATTTCCTTCCCTCATTGTCTGTAGTACATAACCATAATTAGCTAACAAGATTTGCAGAATGGATCTAAGTGACAACTCCATCTTGGTTAGGGGTGGTGACCATGTGACAGAGAATACTTAAGCATATGTGAAGACTCACACAGTCTCTTCTTTAGTAAAATCTGATAGTCTTGTGTTTAAGAAAGCCTAAAGAGTAATGTCTATTTCATTTCATTAGAGCGAAAAGGCCCGTGTATTTACACATGCTCTTTTAACACATGAGATGTTAAGCATTTAGTTTCCTACTAACTTAATTTTTCTAGGAAGACTTTTTCCAATCTGAAATATGATTACATCTTATAGAAACTTAAACCATGTATCTCCTACGTAAGAACAATTACTAAAGCTACACACACCAGGAATTTTCTCATGGGAAGCAAAATTTTTTATAAGGACTTTTGATGAAGGCAGCTTGGATGGCATTGGGCCCCCAAATTTGAGCTCCTGGTGTATTTATTTATACCTGGGGTTTTAATTTCATTTCTTTGCACTCAATCTTGATAACAGTGCTTTGCTAATTTCTCATTCATTTGCATGGGCTGTGCATACTCACTCTCTCTTAGGCCTTTCATTTTGGTGCTTTAAGTCCTGGTATTTACTTTGTACTCTGGCTCTAAGGCATTCTGTGGGTTATTCTGGATACCAGAAACCTTCCCATCCTCCAATAAAGAAAATACCTTATAAATTGCATACTTCAAGCAGGAAAGTTTGCTTGGGAACTTAGGAACATGTCATTTCTCTTAATTACATGGTTTTTATAAGTACCTGTCATTGTCACAGCTCATCTATGAATATCCAGTTATCCATTCATCTTCCTACCCACTCATCCATCTAATGTATATTGAATATTTTCTATATGTCAAGCACCATGCTAGGAGATGAAAAACAAAGATAAATGCCTCCAAGTCTTTGCTTTCTAGGAATTCTCACTATAGGAAAGGAGACAATCACATTAAAAACTGTGTACAGTGAGAACCTAACAATAAATTTTAACTAGAATCACATTCCCATGTAAGCAGACTTCAAGGAGTTTTAGATTCACAACAAAATTCAGCATAAGGTGTAGAGATTTCTCATATACCTCCCCATCCACACATTATGACCTGTCCTGTTATCAGCACCCCATCACTTGTCGCAACTGATGAACATACTTTGACACATTATTATTACCCAGAGTCCATAGTTTACATTAGGGTTCACTCTTGGTTATGTATATTCTATGGTTTTGAACAGATTTAAAATTATACATATTCACCATTACATCATACAGAGTAATTTCACTGCCCTAAATGTTAATCTGTTGTCAAAATAATTCATATCTTTTGGTAAACTATAGTGTCTAAGTTGTCCAATAATCTGACACCTATACTTCCTTTCCTAACCTGGAAAAAATTTAATGATTTTTAAAGTGGGGGAAAGTGTACTGATTGTTCATCTGGGATTTCTGGCTCATTTTAGGAAATGAATGTTTCATGTTAAACTGAGTAGAAAAACAATTGCCACTGAAGAACACAGCAGGCTGTTTTTGCCTAGCCTCACATTAGAGAAAGATTATCACAACACTGCAGAGTTGTGGTGTTTTTAACTTGCTTCCATTACATCAGTAGCTCTAAATACATGGACAACTGACAACCTTTACATCACTCAGTGATGGTGTGCTGGAAGTCCTGCAATTGTCTCTGGATTTTTATTCCATACCCTTTTACAAAGGTACACTTTGTTTAAAACATTATTCTAGGATATATGGCAGGGCACAAGGTTGAACCATGTGCAGTTCTTGCCCATTGGGTTCTTGAAATCTAATGAAAGTTAAAAAACAAGAATGCTTCTGAACCGAGGCAGGCTATGAAAATGCAGATTGTTGTTTGCAGTATTATCAGCAAGACCCGGGAGTGCGTCTGCCTCTCCTGATAACTCACTCATATTGAATTCCACTTTTCAGAGCCTGGGACATGAGCAAGTGTCTCTTCAGTGCGACACAGTGAATGAACCCACTGACTTCTGTGTTCAGTGCCTGCTTCATTCAGTAGACAGCACAGATGCTTTTGTGACCCAGTGTCCTCTTTCTTTTTGGGGATCCATGTTCCTTTCATTGGACTTATTAACCTAGTTCCTCAAATGTTTTTCAAGCTTGACTATTATTGATTATTTTGAGACCAGTCCATCAGATGATTTGAGAACAGTTCTTTTTATTGCCAGTAGTTAATAAGAATGAAAGAACTAATATCATTTAAATATTTTTCTTTGAAAATTAATTATTTTCATTTTATATAATATAGATTTTTTGTCCATTATTTTGATATAATGATTGTTAGGCTGGCTGGGTGCAGGGATTCAGCCAAGCCACATGGCCCAATGGTCATGGCTGCTGGCTGGGGGTGTGGCTTTAGTTAAGACTCGAGGCCATGTTGGCTGGCTAAGGGGCAGGGTGTGGGGCAGCTTGCCTGCAAAAAAAACAACCAGTCAAGATGCTGGCAGACTAACACCTGATGATTGATGGGTCCACCAACCAATCTCTAAAGGGCCAACCCCATCAACTCCTCCCATTTCCCTAAACAGATAAAACCAGCTGCCCAATGGAGGTCCAGTGCCATTTTATCCTGCTTGCCACTTCCCCTGCTCGCTGGTCATTTCCCCTGCTCGCTCTGGCAGCATAGGTGAATTTGGCCAGAGAGTCGCCAATCCCAATAAAGGGTTTTGTTCCGATGTTCTTAAGTCTGGCTACCTTTTTGAGCACTTGCACCTGGATGTATACCTGTGGTTTCTGATTTTTATAATGATATCATTATTTGGAGCTTGTCTTGATACTTAAAGTGGGAAACAGCAATGGAAAATTAGGTTTACTGACCTAACCAGGAAGAATTTTTTTCTTTCACCAATAATAATTGGAAAATGAGGAACATGTTGCATAAGAAGACTTTTATTTCTTTTCTTTTCTTTTTTTTAAAGAGAGAGGGACAGTGAGAGAGACAGAGAAAGAGAGAAACAACTTTATTTAGTTTTTCACATGGCCTTAGCCACTCCAACACTTAGTTGTGTACATGGTGCTGAGGTTGGAACCCAGGTCCTCGTGCTTGCCAGGCAAGTGCCAAAACTGCTGAGCCACCGCTCCAGCCCATAAGACTTTTCTATGAAGAGGGAAGGAGGAGAAGTAAAAGACTGAG
Organism: Aplodontia rufa; assembly: GCA_004027875.1. Classification (NCBI taxonomy): domain Eukaryota; kingdom Metazoa; phylum Chordata; class Mammalia; order Rodentia; family Aplodontiidae; genus Aplodontia; species Aplodontia rufa. The sequence goes on from PVKS010000901.1 coordinate 67,549, forward strand.
TGAATGACTTCTTTGATGCTTTTGATGGTTTGTATTTAAATCTGAAGTCTTCAGACTACTGATAAGTTCATTTTCAAGTTGGAAAATTGATTTACTATATATATATATAATGATCATACCTTGTACTATAAGCAAAGAAAAAAAAGGAAAGAAATAAAAGAAAAAGAGAAAGAGGAAGGAAGGAAAGAAGAAGGAAGGAGTGAACAAGTAAGCCAGGTACCAAGCTGGGCGTTGTACAGCTTCCATGCAAGGTAGACGCTACATTCACTCAAAGAAGAAATAAAGACTCAGGTAATTTATGTGCTTTGTCCAAGATAACCCATGCTATGAATGCTCATTTATAGGTTCATTTTATTTTAGTCTGTGCACTGTTTTTATTTTGGGATGCATAAGGAAATACTTTGAGAAATTTGATAAATAATAGTAAATATGCAAAGTACTCATTTAAACAACATGGAAGGCCAAGGACTATGGGAAATTGCAAATTCTGAATAAAGATATTTGGTGTCAGAAATTCAAAAGATCTTGTGCCACCAATAACAAAATTCAAGTCACGACATCAGCAAGAGCAGAAATATTTCACATTTGAGGTGTCCCCTGCTCGATGCCAAACCATCCCTGTTATGGTTTGAATGTGAGGTGTCCCCCAAAATCTCACATGTGACAATGCAGTAAGGCTGAGGTGAAATGAAATGATAGGGTTGTAAGTTTCTAAACCCAATCTATTAAGAGATTAACTGGCAACTGAAGGCAGGTAGGGTGTGGCTGGAGAGGATGAGTCATTGGGGAGTGTGACTTTGGGCTATATATTTTGTGTGTGGGTGGAGTTTCTCTCTCAGTTCCCTGGAGCCATATCTTCCACCATGATGTTCAGCCTCCTCTCAAGTCCTGAGGAAAGGAGGTGGCCTTCTATGGACTAGGACCTCTGAAACCGTGAGTTGCTAAATAAACTTTTCCTCCTAAAATTGTTCTTGTCAGGTCTTTTAGTCACAGCAATAGAAAAGCTGACTAAGAAAAAAACGGTACTGAAAAATTGAGTTTTTCCTGTGACTAACCTAACCATGTGATTTAGAAGCTTTTGGAGCTTTTAGGAGTTTGTGGGAGGAATTTTGGGAAGTTTAGCAATGCAAGCTGGAAAGGGTTTAGATTGTTGCAAGCAGAGCTTAGTGGGTGCTTCTGGTCAGAGCTCAAAGGATCAGAATGTCTACAGGACTGTGCACAGAAAAGATAGGGCTCATGAATGTTCAGAGGAAAAGACTCACTCATTGGAAATTGAACTAGAGGCCATTTGTGTTATGTTCTGGCTTAGAAGTTGTGTGCATTTTGCATTTTGCCTGTGTCTGGAGATTTTCTATGAAACTGATTTTATAAGTGATGGACTTCTTCATCTGGCAGAATAGATTTCTAGGCAGCATAGTGTGCTGACAGTGGCATGGGCATTGCTGGCAGCTTTTAATCAAGTTTGTTGTACTCATCAGGAGCAGAAAGCAGAGCAGAAAGATTTGAAAAACTTGGACTTGAAAGATGGAAGTAAAACTGGGGCTAAGGAAGTTGCTGTTGATAAAGATATTACCATAACTAAAATGCAAAAACGTTGCCCAGAGGCCAAAGGAAGATGGCTTGAGGGAATCTCAAGAATTGGCAAAACCACAGTCATCTCAGTCTCAAGGGAGTAAAAATTCCCTTGAGAAGAAACAAGTGGGACACCATTCTTGCACAAGGGAGCCTAGTAAGGTTTTTTCTGTGTGCTCAGCCACCCAGGCGCTCAGCAACTGCTGCATACAAGGTCCTTGGAGGCTTGCCTGCTACTTGAGATGGCAACAGACCGTGGTGTCAACCACATGGTACTGGTTCTTTAGGGAAGCAGGGTGCTGGAGTTAGGGGGTCATGGAGGCTCTCACCAAGATTTCATATGAAAGTCTGGGAGGCCAGGCAAGCTGCACCTAGGTTGGAGTCCCTGTGGTCAGCCCCTCAGAGGGCAATGAATACATGGAGATGTGAGGAGGAAGCTGAAACTGCAGTGGACACCTCTGAGATTAATAGATGTCAGAACTGTACATCTGCCAAAGAAAGCTGCAGGAATTGAGCACAGACAAGCCAATAGAGAGGCCATGTGGACTGCACCCAGCAGGGGCAGAGCTACACAAACCCTTTGGAGAGAATATCGTGATGCCATGAGCTCCAGATACTGGACCTGAGCTACAGGATTTGTTTGCCCAGCTGGATTTTGGTCTTACTTTCATCCCATCCCTTCTTCTGTACCCTTATTTTTCAGAATGGAAACATTCACTATCTATGTGCCTTTGTACATTGAAAATATGTAATTTGATTTGATCTTTTACAGGAGCTCACAATGTGAATTGGCCTTGAGTCTAGGAGGAAACTTCAGACTTCAACTTTTGTGCAATTTTGGAACTTTTGAGACTGTGGGGACTCTTGGAAATGGAATAAATAAATGTATTCTGAAATATGATATTTTCATGAATATTTGAGGCCAGGGGTGGTTTGATTGTGAGGTGTTCCCTGTAAATCTCACGTGTGACAATGCAGTGAGGCTGAGGTGAAATCATTGGGTTATGAGTCTTAACCCATCAGTGAGTTAATCCCCTGATAGGGATCAACTGGCAACTGAAGGTAGGTAAGGTGTGGCTGGAGCAGATGAATCATTGGTGGGGGTGAGCCTTTGGGGTATAAATATATTTAAAGTTTGTTTTATTAGATGGATATAGAGATACAATTGAGGGGGAAACATTATCAAACATTCAAGAACCATTGTATATATACTTAGCTTGGGCTCCCCCTGTTGTTGTTTCCCCCAGAAGAACTCCTGAGCTAAATGGATATCTTGTGGAGGACAGTGATCCTCCTTCTGAGATGATTACCCCATATTCCCACCCTCCAGTCTCCTAGGAGTTCTTCCTACACCCTTCCCCCTCCCCGTCCCCCTCCCTACACCTCCAAGTATCCTAGGGAGTCATCTCCCTGTTGCGTTGAGAATCATACAATTTGAAGTTATTATTAGCTTAGCCATCTAACATACTGCTTCCCCATGTATTCTAGCTTCCACAGATGAGAGATACCATTCAGCCCTTGAGTCTCTGAGACTGGGATACTTCACTTAGCATAAATGATGGAGATGGGGTGTATATTTTGTGTGTAGGATGAAGTTTCCCTCTTTGCTCCCAGGAGTCATGCCTTATGTCATGATGTTCTGGATGCTCTCAAACCCTGATGAATGGAGCAATGGACTAGGACCTCTGAAACCATGAGCTGCTAAATAAACTTTCCCTCCAAAAATTGTTCTTGTCAGATCTTTTAGTTACAGCAATGTAAAAGATCACCAAAACAATCCCTTTAAATGATTGTATCAACTTTCCAGATTATTATCTCAACAGCTTGAAACTGGAGGAAATACTCATATTTCAACAATACGTTATTTGTCCTGCTGCATAATTTTCTATATGTAAGTGCAGTAGAGGGTGATCACTTGAGTCACTTGGGGATTCAGCGATGCAGGTAGTGGGTGAAGAGTGGAGGTGGCAGGTTGGGGGAAAAGAGATCGTGTCCTCTATCGCTGCTCACATGATGCCTCAGTAATACCTATTATGCTTTAATGTCAGAATAAATATAACTTCCTCCAGGAAGTACTCCTGGATTCTGCTGTTTGTAGACATCTATAGCACCTTGTTTTATTCTTTCATGGTGTGTCATTCTCTATTCAATTGCCTCTGTATTAGTCTTTCTTCCTCTTGTGCTTTCAACTCTTTGCTGGTAGGAATCACTTGTGGCTTTCTAATTATTTCTAATGTCACGTATTGCATCTACCACAGAGTTGGTGCTCCACAAATATTTATTGAATGTTGAGGAAATAAGTAATATTAAGTATTATATTTTTCTTTTTATATACATTTAACTATATAGATTTGGAAAATGTTTAAATCCTTCTAAATTAATTATAGAAATAAAAAACTTAGAAAACTTTAAACAAAATGTTTTACACTCATTCTATGTAACCCATGGATGTGTAGAGTGTGAATGTTGTCAGTCAAGGTTTGATTAGGAAACCCCAGGGATTTGGTAGAAAGCTCTTCCTAGACTTCAGGAAATTAGAATATGCAGGAATTTCAGATATCTACTATCAATGGACTTAGTTGCCCTCAGTATGAAAGGGAATGAGTCATAGGAGAAAACCTAGAAACCACTGCAAATTCCCCTGAGCCTGTACATTACTGCTGGAAGAACAATAACGAACTGGATTCTCTTCTGTCTTCCATATTTCATATGAAAGCCCCTAACTGAGAGAGGGTGTATTAGTTTCCTGTGGCTGCTGTAACAAATTACCACAAATTGTGTGGATTTAAATAACACACATTATTCTGAATTATAAACATTATTCCAGAACTATACCAAAGTCTGAAATGAGTTTCACTGAGTTGAAATCAAAGTTTTGGCAAGACTATAATTGCTCCAGAGGTTCATGGGCAAATTCATTTCATTTTCAGGCTTCTGGAAAATATCCCTTCTCCTTGTTTATAGCCTGGCATCACTTCACCTTCCTGTTTCTATCATTGCACTGATTTTTCTCCTGTTTAAATCTCCTTCTGCTTCCCTCTTATAAGGACATGAATGATTATCAACCTGAATAATCTGGAATTCCCAACTCATTCTTCTTAATTTAATATTAGAAATAAGTATAAGTTTATATCCATAGGTTTCAGGGATTAGGAGCTGGATATTTTGGAAGGAAAAAGAATGGATATTATCCAATCTAGCACATGGGAGAGGTTATAGTTAAACCCTCCTGGCAAAGGATTCTTGAAATTGAATTCCTTTAGGTTTTAGTTTAGCAATATAGTGAAGTGAGAACATTCAATGAAAGAAAATGAATGCTGGTAAAAAATAATTAATATACATTACAGAGTTTAGTAAGAGTAAGTTGTCAATAAAGCTAATAAGTGTTGATACTTGGGCATCGATAGAAGTTTTGTGTCTTAAAGCAAGCAGGGCCTTATCTCTGTTCTTCTATTAGTTGGATTACACAGAGGTGAATGTGTTCAATTCTTTTAAAAGAGTTTTCTCCTAAGTGATGCTAAGGTGAGATGGAAGTGAGCAGTAATTCTTTGTTTTATTTTATTTTATTTTTTTTGTAGTGTTGGGGATTCAATCTGGGGTATCATTCATACTAAACAAGTGCATTACCACTTAGCTGTACCCTTGACCCTTTAATTAAAATTTGAAAAGAATTTTTTTTAACCATTGAAGTTATTTTATAATGAAATACGCTGTCCTGTGAGATGATGACAAAGACATTGTTGGACAAGAACTTAGAAGGCATGAGTTCTATCTTTGAAGTCCTTAAAGCTCTACCCATGATACTTTCTTTCATTGACTGTGTAATTTATAATTTAAAATAAATATTTGGGCTTTGTTTAGGTTTCAGGTCTACCACTGCTTGGGCTTCTTATGAGTTCCTCATATTTATTATTACTGAAGTGAATAAAATTTCTCTTTATTTTCCTCTAAGCTTAATGAGTTCCAGTTTCAAAGGATATGCCTTGTCCCACTAGTTCTGAATTGTGCAAAATTCATTTCTATTGAAATTCTTTCAAATTAGAGTGGTTCTGAATTTCTTGTCTTTTTCTACATAGTTTCCTGACAAACACCATATTTTCTACCCATTACATATATATTTGCTCTCAAGTGCTTTATGAATCAGTAGATTTTGCTAGCACATTCTTTCAGTCATCTTATCACTTATACAAATAAAAGTGTATAAATCTTTTAGTTTCATTTCTTTCTACAAATTCAATCTGTGCTTTAATGGGTCATTGAAACTTTTCTCTTTCCACTACATCATCTGTAAGATGAAAAGACAGTATTCTAGAGGAATGTTCAATATAATGTAAATGTTTATGTTTTGTTTCAGTCCCTCTTGGTGTCTGCTGTTTGTGAAGCAATGTGTAGGAGAGTAAGGTTCAGGTTCTAGTTGCAGAAGAAAGTTTTATTATTAGGGTGTCTTTTTGTGAGAATATTTACAAGGCTTGTATAAAGGAAAGGCTAAAGGTCTGTTTTGGATATGAACTTGTGAGATTTTGTATTATTGTTCACTTCTATTTTTAGAACTTTGCAGATAAAGGCTATTTCCCCCAAACTTTCTCTTTCTAATGCTTCTTATTTCTGTATACATGTATACTAATGAAACTCAATGTGGTGTTCTTCCTGGTACCCCTCTTGCCATCTTTTGAGCTGTCATCCTGTCTTTCCAGTACCAGCCTACTTGCTGTGGTCACCGTGAGATAAACCTGACCGTCATTTTCCTCTAGTCACAGTGATTGCTTTAGGTTTACAGATTGCACTCAATCAGAGCCAGTGCAACACAATGAATTATATCATGAAAATCATGGAAAAGAGTCTCTTACCTTTTTTCCTGTCAAAATTAAACATTTTCTACAACTAGGTAAAGCCTGAAGCTTTACACAATGTGACTATAAATTGAAGCACAAAAACTAGAAGGCAGCTGAGTGGTGAAAAGAGACAACTTGATTTCAGTGACATCATCTGAACTTCTGAACTCCTTCTACAACTGAAACCAATGTACACTTTGTACCTTTCAGTTATGTGAACCAATAAGCTATTTTCTTATATCAGTTTAAATTGCATTTTATAAATAAGTCTTTGATGGATACATCTTGGCACACGTCTAAATCACTGTGTGAAGATCAACTGCATGTCTCAGTTTCATCTAGACTTGCTCTTCCTGTCTTCTCCTACTGGCTTCCTTAGCTGTTGTTCCCAGGATCCAGTTAGCTATTCATTTTTTACCTACATTTCCAGAAAATTGGCAACCCAGTCCTCTGAATTTTCATTTAAGCATGTTTCCATAGGATATTTACATTTCTGACATCATTTTACCCAATGGAAATGAATACAGAACGAGTGCATTTCCTTTGTCTCTGCCTGTAGTGCTGTGAAGAGGATTTTATAGACTCCTCAAAGAGAGAAAGTAGAGCCAGAGATAGCCAGTCACAGTAGTTATATGAGTTCCCACTTGGGAGTTTGGGTTATTGATAAAGGGTAGATGAAGTTTGATAAGGGGTCTTTGAGATGGTAGTGATTGCCTAAAGGGCCTCCTTGATGTGATAATTATAGTTCATTTATAACAAAGATCCAGGGCTTTTACCCACAAAGCATCACTGAAAAAGTGGGTATTTTTTACTATGCAGTGTATATGAGAAGCTGGTACTTAGTTTCAGGAATCTCTGAAGAATATCCTATTTCTATTTTCTTAACTCTGCACTATGTGATTGCTTGGAGTATTGGTTTGGAAAAAGCTGATATCTCAGGGTTAATTAGCTTGAGTGTTTTAGCACTGCTACGTATTTCCAAAGTGATCAGAATGATGTGTTGTTTGAATTATTTTTATTATTTCACTCTCCCTCTCCCCCCTTTCTCTCTCTCTGTGTGTGTGTGTGTGTGTGTGTGTGTGTGTGTAGTTCTGGTTTCCTCTTATGGTTGTCTGATTTCTGTTTGCCATTCCACAATTTGTTGGAAGTATTATGCCCTTTTCAGTTGCTGATTCTTTATAGATGCTCATTCTTCACACACACACTTAGCCAATTAATTTGCATCCAGTCACAACTATGCACTTCTGCAAGGAACTTCCCTGACCCTTCCTCCATGCTAGACTCCCAAGCTTGGATTATATGCTCTTTCTTGGTACTTCCACAGCATACTTCCTGTTCCCATTTTGAAGTACCCAGTGCACTGTCAAGAAGCAACCTGTTGATTTACCACCCAACCCTGCCCAGTAACTGCAAGCCTCAAGACTTCAGTCTTGTATCCCATTTGTTGCCAGTGTCAAACAAAATGCCTCACCCATAGCATTGTCAAATGAATGAGTGAACGTTAGCATATCCTAAGATCTTTTAATCTCTATGTCAAGAGTTTGAGTATAGTAAACATGTTTGAGAATGCTTACTTGACAAGATATTCACATAACTTGTTTGTAAGAAAGTAATATACCTTAATTAGGGCAAAGCTATCACATATTGAGACTTTCTTAGGCTCTTTTAATATTAGAGAGTATGTTGTGGATTACCTAGTTTTTAAATCAAGTTCTGTTCCGGCATATTTGTACATTGTTTCACCTCTAGAAATCATCATTATCCACTGCATCACATGCTATAATGATGGAGAACTTAATTGTTGAGAAGTCCTGGGAATTCACATAAATGTATTTTAAAAAAATCAGTCAATGTGTCATACTGCAAGATTTCACATCAAAATTGATATTTACAAGTTATCTTGGAAAAATAGAAATTTATCAATGCTGAGCCCTCATTCCTTCAAGAAAAATAATTGGGTAGAAATGACTGCCCTTTTGTATGTAGCTCATGTCCCTAATTAGCCACTGTTACAGTTTGGATCTTTGTTTTCCAAAAACCTCATATTTTAGGCAGTGCAGGAATGTTCAGAGGTGAAATGACTGGATTACAAAAGCTGTAATTGCAATAGTGGATTGGTAACTGTAAGCATGTGGGGTGTGGCTGCAGGAATGTCATGGGGACGTGGTGTGAGAGATGAAATCTGTCCATGGCTCCTTGCACACACACACACACACACACACACACACTCCTCTTTCTGGCTGCCATGAGCTAGCAGCTTTCTTTCCTGTGTCCTTCCAGCATGATGTTCTGCCTCAACCCAGGCTCAGAGCAATGGAATTGTCTTGGCATAGAATGGCACTCTGAAACCATGAGCCCCACATAAACTCTTTCTTCTCTAAGTTGTTCTTGTCAGGTATTTTGGTCACAGTGATAAAAAAAACTGATTAGCACAGCAACAATATATGATATACCTTGTGCCTTTTAGATATTGAAACCTATGAAATGGGTTGGCTATAAAAACTGAGGTATTCAAGTTTAGTGCTCAGTTTTGCAATTACATCTGCCATGCTTGCATGGTCACAGACGTTGAGATACTCTAAGTAAATCCTTGTATGGTAGTAAGTGAGAAACTTACTGCTTGAGAGCTAAGTAGGGAAGAAAGAAATTTTGAATTGTGTTGGCCACTGGGGCAAAATAACTTATGGGAATAGGAAATGGCAGTAAAAGATGGTCTACTATTTATTTATTTATTATTTTTTGGAAAACTTTCTAATGTTACTAGGAATTAAACTCAGGGCCTCACACGTATTGGGCAAGTGCTCTGCCACTGAGCTATACTCCAAATAAAAAAAATGTTTTAGTACTTAATCAGTGACAGCAATGGTTTGGGGGAAGTTTGATGTAGCAAATTTTCTGATGTATGTGGGTCCTGTGTATGGTACCACTAATGGTGGTGGACCAAAGACAATTAATAAACTAGAAAATCAAAACTGCAGCTATCTCTACAGAGTAGACATCCTTAATGAGTCCTCCCCACCTAACAAGCATATGGGTTGTATGACATGAGACATGAGACATGAGACAAATTGTCTCTATGTAGCAAGTAGATTTTAGTCAATTTATTTGAATAAATGGGTAACATAAATAAAAAATGTTCAGAATGTTCTACAAAATTGTAAAGTTCCAGAAATTTAATGTTGGTTAGACATTTTCAGCATCTTATCCACTTTGTCTCTTAGAACATGAGATGTTCAGGAATCCTTTCAAACTGGGGCTGGAGCAGTGGCTCAGCAGTTAAAATGGTGCTTGCCTGGCATGTGCGAGTACATGGATTCGTACCCCAGCACCACATACACAAGTAAGTGTCAGAGCAACGAAAGCCATGTGAAAACCTCAATAAAAATTAATTCTCTCTGTCTCTCTCCCTCTCACTGTCTTAAAAAAAAATATCCTTTAAAAGTGGTTGTCTTCCTTTAACCTCAAGAGGGAAGATGCTTTGTCTGCTTGTTTCTCATTGAGTCTAGAAGAAGTGGTTGATTCTAATATACAATTCAATCAGACCTCAGTGAAGAGGAGAGTGAAGAGTTCAAACATATATGTGATTTACTTTTTCTAAAATTTTTTGTACCTTAATTTTGCATGAAGATTCAAGTCATTCATGCTAGCTTGGGAAGGCTGTATGAAGGGATGGTAGCAGTGTTTTTTTTTTTTTTTTTTTAAGCTTTTCAGTGTATTTTCACAAGAATGGAAATATACTGTGAATATATAACAGAATTCTGTAACAATCTTTAGTTTTTTAAAAGATATTTTTGTAGGTTGCTTATTGCAAAAGTCATAATTGATTCTCTGGAGTAGGTCTATGAACAAAGATGAAATAAAAGCCCACTCTCTATGTATCCTGATAAGGATCTTGTTTTTCCGTAGGGAATACCCTTTCACATTTCTGATCATCTTTTTTGCCACAGCAAGAAGCTCAATCTCAAACCAGCCCATTTGAAACTTGGTGAGAAGTGATATATTATAATGGGAGGACAGGAACAGGAGTTTGGCAAGATAGTGAGTGCAAGAGTATTAGTGCAAAGCCAAAACCAAAATTACCACTTGGTTGGTTGGTTATCAGAAAGACTGCACTGTGGCTTTCACTATTTTTTAATGTGTCAAATGTTGATGATGGGAGCTATGAAGAATTTAGATAAATGTGCCATTTTCTACAGTACTTGAGATCACAGTGAGGCATATGGGTAACTTCTAAATGACTTGCATTAAAAAATTAATTTCTAAATTGGTTAATTGATTCTAAACATCCATATCCTGCAAGTATTACTGATGTCAGATCCTATGCCAATCCATATAAATTAGAAATCCAGAACATACCTGAAATACGGTAGGACAGTGATTTAAGTTTATTGTTCATAACAATTCAGAACAGGATTTACAAAGGAAAAATTAATTTCATTTCTATGAATTCTATAAAGCAGCTGGTGTCTAAAGTTGTCAGTATGATAAACAAGACTGTGGTAGCATTTTGGTGCATTTCTGGCATCATTTTCAAATTATCTCACTTCTCCAGCATTTGCCCTCATCCAAACTCACTCTGATGTGATTGCTTCACATCAAAAGTTTGAAAATGCTATTCCTGCAATGAAGCACATTGCCTCAAAGACCTGAAAACAGTTGCTTCTCTTCACACTTTTACCTGGAATTCTTGTCATTTTTCACCAAGTTTCAACCATTAATCTTTTAGTTCCACAAAAAGTCAAATCATTTTCCAGCCCCAGGACTTCACACATGCTCTTGTCCTCTAGTTTGATGAAACACTTTATTTCCTTTCTGGTCTAATTATCCAACACTCTGCCTAAACTCTTTCCCTGACCACTCAATCTGAGGTGGGCCTCCCCTCTCACACTCTTTACTATTTTCATTGCCTACATCAGAAGTCAAAATGACTCTCTTGAAAATATCTTTATGCTTTACTTCATAGCACTTCCGGCTGCATGAAGGTAAGCCTCACATGTCTTTGTTTTACACCCTGCTACATATAGCACCATGTTTACGATACGGTAGATGCTTAATATTTTGATTGAATGAATATATATACATATATTATGTACAAATGTAAATTTGGGGCTCAAAAGTGCTTTTGCATGATTTCAATTGCTAATATTTATTACCTTAAGAACAAATCCTAAATTATTGAATATAGAGTATGAAAAACGTTTGCATTAAATTGTGTGGATTGAGACTGATCAAATTATGTTATATGCATGTACAAATATGGCATAATGAATACCTCTATTATATATAATTATAATATATCACAAAAAATAAATTTAAAAAATATCAAAGTTACCAAATCCCTCCAAATATGTGTGGAATGAACAATGCATGCTGAAGTAATGCTTTTGAGGTAGGAAGGTGTATTGAATCACAGCACACCATTTGACAGATAAATGGAGTTTCTTCCACATTTTTTATTCGTGCATTATAATTATGCAAAATGATAGGATTTGTTGTTATATATTTGTATATATAACAACATAATTTGGCCAATATCAATCCCCTGCATTTCCCTCCTCCCTCCTCACCTCCTACTCATTGGTCTCTTTCCTCTACTGATCCCCTCACTCCCACCTTTCCCTTTTTCTCTCTGCATATGGGAGAAATGTACAACTCTTGACCTTCTGAGTTTGACTTATTTTGCTTAACATAATGGTCTCTAGTTCCATCCATTTTTCTGTAAATACCATAATTTCATTTTTCCTTATGGCTGAATAAAATATCCATTGTATATATATATATATATAGCATATATATATATATACCACATGACAAATGCAGTTTTATGTTCTCCTCTCTTTTGAATTAGAAATGTAATCCCACTTGGGAAAAGATTTCAAGAGTTTATAAGCATATGAGTAATCTCTGTCTGCATTCATAAAGAATTTTCAATTTAGCAAATAAGTAGAATTTTATTTCTATTGCTTAGGGTTTTCTCTCTTATGGAACCTAAACTTTTCTTTCCAAGGAATGAATATTTGAATAAAGATAGCTATGCACTGATATTTTGTTTTCTTCATTGTTTTATGATGATGAAATTAGAAAACAATTTAGCTGGGCTAGATGTGTACTGGCGGGTTTGCTGCTCAGCATTATTCTCCTAAATTTTGTGAAATTACATCAGTGACTTATGGAATCAGTTTATCAGGGATATCCTCAATGGAAAGAATAAAATATGTTTACATTTTCTGGGGGAAATAACCCTCTATGTACATGCATTTGGGTTCAGGTTTAAGGCTTAAGGCTTTGGTATTTTGGGACAAAATATTTACCTTGGCTAAAATTTTACATTAGTATGTGAATGCATTTAAGTTTTTTTTTTTTTTTTTTTTTTTTTTAAAGAGAGAGGGACTGTGAGAGAGAGAGACAGAGAAAGGGAGAAACAACTTTATTTAGTTTTTCACATGGCCTTAGTTGCTCTAATACTTAGTTGTGTACATGGTGCTGGGGTTTGAACCCGGGTCCTTGTGCTTGCCGGGCAAGCACCGAAACCGCTGAGCCACCGCTCCAGCCCCGGTATTTTTGTTTCTTAAGGTGATTCTTGTGAATGTAAATTTAGAGTTAGAGGATTTAAATTTAAATTCTAGATACAATAAAAAAAGTAAAAGCTGAGTTCTTCCTTTTTTTTCTTATAGTTGCAATTTCATTTAACAAAAATTCTAACCCTACATTTTCCCGTACACAGACACACAAATATATGTAGTATTCTTTTCCTGATTTTGTAATAGGAAGGATTGTCAACAGAAACTAAAGCAAGATAATTCTGGTGAAGGGTTTTCAGAAGAGTGCTCAGTGCTTCTTTCTGTTGATTCTCATTTCACCAGCATTTAAAAATAAAAATGTTTTGAGAAAAATCAACTTACTCTGTGAACTCACTTTTACATTGATAAAGTTGGAGTGTTGAACATGATCTTGGTCAATAAAATATAAGTTTCATGGTGGTGGTGGTAGTGTTCACTATTGTATTCTTGTTACTTAGGAGAATGCTTTCATATGGATGACAATATTTACCCAAAGAAAGCGTCTTTATTCTAGGTTCAATTTGCCCATATTTGATGATGATGCTTGGGGATGGTGACAGAAGCAAAGCTTAGAAAATAGAGTCTTTTGCATGATCAACTAGACTCTCCACATACCTGGCTAAAATGGACCAAAGAAACAACTCTGTGTTTTTGGGGGAATATTTGGAGAGAGAATGCTAATCTTGGTTAATTTTTGCATAGCAATTTACTCCTCTACTAACTAATGTTATATTTGAAACACACAACACTAGAGGTAGGAAATGCTTTTCATTTCATAGAAGAGAACCCAAATTACAGAGAAACTAAATGACTTGTCCAAGGTTTCATATATAATAAAGGGCAGAAATTGGACCCAAACCAGATAGTTTGGCTCTAGATCTCCAGTGTTAACTTGCTGTGCTGTAGTGCCTCTCCAATCATAGATCAGGGCTTGGAATGCACTGATTTCAATATTAAAGTATAAACAGATATATTTTGAGCCATAGGATAAAGAAGGGTGTGCCAGTTATAGGTATTTTTTAATGGGAAAATCATATAACTGTGATGATACTTGTTTATGTATTCAGCTTGTCAGTACACGATTCAGGGATATCGATACGCTCACACACATATATGAATGTATCATATGTACATGATTTTATTAAATTAAATGTTTGATTATATATCATCATTTTTGTTCTCATTTATTAATTTTGTGTGTATGTACATAAATCTTAGATTAAAAAGGTTCTAGACAGATTTTCAAAAGTGAGAGAAAAAAATCTACAAACTGTCTAAATAATCTATTGTTTTATTAAAAACTATGAAAAATAATAATTGAACATGTTTAGAAAACTAAAACAACTCAAAAGGGAAAAAAGGTAAAAATTGAAAAACTCACTCCTGCTTACCACAAGTCTCAAAAGTTATAATTTTCTAAAAAAATTTGATTGATTATTTTAACCAAGAATTATCAATGTTTCTGTAAACCAAAGATATTTTCCTTTAAGTGAATTTTAAAAATGATTAGAAATAGTTATTCTTAAATGCAAATTTGCAAAATTGCTTCTCAGTGTGACTCTTAAGAAAACTATTGAAGAATGTTGCATTGCATATATACTACATATTAGCTAATTAGCCTTTTATTGATTGAGTTGTCTTTGGTTGTTTGATTTTACAAAATTACTATAATTCATATGTGTGTATATGGGTTTACATGAGTGTGTGTAATTTTTTGTATAAACATTTTGCAAATTCTTACAGTAGACTTCCTTAGTCCAGTAGAATATAGATTTTCAATTTTGAGATAGATTCCCAAATTACTCATAAAAAGTAATGCAGATTTATATGTTTACCAGCAGAATATGGGAGTCTCATTTCCCACATCCTAGTTGCCAATGAATTTAAAATAAACTGTCAATCTGTTAGGCCACAATTAGTATCATATTTTAATTATTTAAATGTGAATCAGTTTAAATATCTTATAAGTTTATTAGTTATTTTCCATTAACCTTTCTTTTGCCTGTTTTGGTTGGATTGTTAAGTTATTATCTTATTGAATTATTTAAGCTATTTTTTCTTTTTTGTCTGTTTTCCTTAACAAAATTCTTAGTTATACCTTTGGTCTTACAATAAGGAACTTTATTCACTAGGCCCATTAAATAGGCTAAAAATTTTCATAATTCTTTATCTGAAACTTTCCTTGAAAGTTTAACAGAGAGGACTTTATTAGGAACTTGAATAGACAGGAAATTCCTAAGAAAATATAGTAAATAGGAGGCAGGTAAACTAAACTGAGGAAAGTAGATCCTATCATTCTTAATATTAGTGATAATTCTTTATAATACATTCTTTAGGGTCAACTGCCACTTTTTAATTACATGTTGGCATGTGGGCAAATACGATAATACTTAGTCAAATTCTTTCTAGAATTAAAATTTTAAGCTCAGCCCTTACTTGGATAAATCCTCCATGTTCTTATGTTTCATTCATAACTTTAAAATTTTGGAAGGCTAAAATCAACACAACAATTTCTTTGAAGATCCTATGAGTAAGACATGAAAAAAATATTCCACACTATTCTCTGAGTATAAACAAAATAAATTCCTCTTTTACTCACAATGTTAGCTCTGAAAAAGCAACTGAATTAACTGAATAATTTTCATTTTCTCCATTTTTATATTCTCTAAGAAATTCCCATATTATTCTTGGTAAAAAGAACAAAAACATATATTGAGTCCTTTCATGTATATATTTATTCCTTCAATCAATTATTTTTATTCCTAACATGCTTCAACTCTTTAAAGTTAAAACACTTAAAAAATTCCCTGGAAATCTGAATCAAATGTTTTCCTTAGTATTTAGTATTTCCTTGATATCGATTGCTTAGTAATGGAAGATATTTGGATAAATATATCCCATAAAAATTCTATGCCCCAAATATTTACATAGTATACACCATGTTACACATACTTCCTTATAAGAGTGAAAAATTCCAGGTATTCTTGTCATGAAATTATAGTATTAATGTTGGAAATTTTGATTGCTGTAACATAGCAACTTCTTGAGATCCAAGCTGTTAACTTTATTTTAATACTCTAAATGATAAATTTTGAAATGCTTAAATTGTTTTCATATATTAATATATTAAAATAATACTAATTTCAGTTTTCCTAATTTTGTATTGTAAAATATCACTTCTTTCAATGTCCCTGTCATTGAGCAGATAATTTCCCATGACCAGCAGGGAATATTTTGGGGATTTTTATGATAAAAAATGATGCCAATTTATTAATTTTAAGACATCAAATTTATTTTAAAAATTGGATCATTGGATGACTGTGAAATGCTTTAAGTGTATAATTACTATGGAGGCAATTATTTGGTTTCAAATAATAAAAATGATTCTATCTGTGAAATTCTGTGATCCATGCTTACCCTGTAGATATTTTTAATTTTACCATGAAAACTTGAAATATTGATTTAAGTAATGGAAATTCATTTTAAATATTAATCCAGATTTTCTCTATAATATAATAGTCAGTCAACATCTTTAGGAAATTGATATGAAGAAAATACATATTTTTCATATGTTATCTTGAATAATTACATTGTTATTTTAGAGTTATGCAACCTTGCAATATAATGTGAATGTAATTATCAGAATCTTCATTTTTTTCACCTACACTAAAACACTAACAGCATGTTTATTTTTAAAACACTGAATATATAGAGCACCTGAAAATTTAAGAATATTATTTATGTATGGATTAAGCCCTAAAAACTTCCTTGTACTGCATTATCTGGATTATTTCCTGAGCTCCAACCAGTTGCTACATTATCTTTTCATTTGAAAAATGACATTATGGAGATGAAATTTACAGTGTTGCTAAGGGTATTATTTAGGAGGTAGAGTCTTATAAAATCTACATTGTTGAATTAATTATGTCTTTCATTTTAAGGCATCATATTTGGATGTGACACTGATAGTGCTGTTCATTTATTTATTCCACAGAGATTTTATTATTTGGCTAATGGTTACTAACAACAGACTGTAAGCCTTAGGATATGGACAGGGAAAAAAATTTCTCAACTTGTGGAAAAGGAAGAAATATAAGTAAATGCTTAAAATACTAGAAGAGTTGTTTGCAAAAGTAGCCATTGATATCATAGGACCCAAATGAATGGACAAACCAGTCCTACCAAGAATAGTAAATGTTAAATCCAGGCACTGGGGAGGAGAAGGGCAAGAGCAGATGTAATGATGTCTTGTGTCTGGGTGAAACCCCTCTGGATTTTGGAATACAGAAGGCAACTAACAAGCGTGCAAAAAAATAAAGAGAAAAATTATCAGTACAAATTACAATACCCTTTTAAAAATGTTCCCTGTAATTTTGGGATAATTATTTCATATATTCTATTCTAGCTAAAAGTTTCTGCTCATAAGATTGGAGGAATACTTTTTCACTGAGAGGATGAATTTTTAGTTCTTCATTTTACTTGTTTAAGAAGAGATACTAACAAGGAATTTAGGTGGTCATTTAAGTCTTGGGGTTTTCAGGCCTTAGAAATTTTCACTAAAGTGAAAATTTATTTCTTTAAAGAAATAAAAAGTCAAAATAGGCAATGAGAGTTAATTAAGTCAAAATGAAGGCACAAGATCTAGTCAACTTGAATACTAGAGTTCTGAAGTTTCAAGGACACATAGCCCAGCATTTTGGAGTGTTGAATTGCTCCCGAGCAAAATAAATTTTCTAATGTTTAATGCTCACTACTAATTCATTTGAATTTGAGAAAACTGAAGTGTTTGTACAGATACATTTCACCTACTGACTTTTCCTCAGCAATACCCTACTATTCACGCTAGCTTTTTTTTTTAATTGTGCTCCTTCAGTCAAAAACTGACACAAGTGTTGAAATACACTCGCTCGTATACTAGTCAGTCGCCCTCTGATAATGTGGCTGTCATCATGTTAAAACAGTCATTTGCTGACATATTTTATGGCCATGAACATGTTTCAGAAACCAGCAAAAAGGATTGGCCTTTAAAAAATAAGCAAGAGCAGCATTTCCTTCTCGTGAAACGACACATAATTTGAAATAATAGAGTGTCAATAGCGACTATAGGAAATTGCTAGAAAGTGGACATTTCTAAATCCACTTTTATCTGGGAAAAGTAGTTCTTTTTTACACCAGCAAACATTTTATTGAATTAAAAGCATCTTTATCAGATTCTGAAAATGTTTATTGCGCAAGGTTTAGCATTCTGAACTTCTCTAAATATGTGGAATAGCAATTTTGTAAAGAATAAATGTTAATGCTATAGAAAAGAGCATTCGCCTCTCAGTACCTTTTCATTTATATTAGGCCATGTTCAAATGGACTTTTGAATTTAATGACCTCTCTCAGAAAGTGTAAGAATAGTTAGGGAGAATTTACAGGTAGGAACATAAAGTCCAAGTAGACTAGCTTATGCCCAATGGTTTGGCTTATTCCAAAGTCCTTAAAATATTCCAATTCTTTAATAGGTGGGAATATTTTTGAAAATAATAGTACACAATGAGTTTGTTACAGAAATTACAATATTAGATGCAAATGCACAATAATCTGTTAAATGCCATTACAATTGGGAAAATAAATACTGTAGTAGTTCCCTTAATAGGGTAGTATCCCTGTTTAGGGTGAAAAATTTACTAATTAGAAATAATTGTTAGATCCAGTACTGAAGTAAAATTTATATGAAGAGCTCACATTCAGTTTAAAATGCTGTTCTGTTTTGGTTAATCATGATATTCACATATAATTTGAATCTTATTGTTGAAACATAAAATCATGAAATATGAACATTTGCTTACTAAATTGCTTGCTAAACAAGGAAACAGATCACTGTCCTGTAAACTACTTAATCAGTATCTGCACATTATCAGAGTTGTGGGTAAGATCATATACTTATGTTAAACGTTATTGAAATCATGGTGACTTTCTTATCCAACAAGATTTGATAGTTGTTTTTAAGTCATTATTTTAAGGTATTTTCAGCATTCCTGATTAATACAGACATTTCCATCTAGTATCATCTCCTCTGCCAGCATGGAAATCCAACCTGTGCTACGGATGCTTATGTTCAGGGAAGCATTTTTTTTTTTTTTAAGAAGAAACCTCATTTCACTTTATTTCACTTAGGTGGCTTCTTTGTTCATTAAGCTAATTACTCTAGTCTACATTCATGCCTTTCATCTACCTTGTTTCTTGAGCTTGATCCCTTCCCAACCCTGAATCGACTGTTACTGAACAGTTGAAGCTGAACAGGAAGGAATTGCAGGTGTCAACTCACAGTTTACAAATATGACATCTCCTCTGGCATAGCTGGAAATATGAAATATTGATTTATGTGCAGTAAAAGGTCTTATAAAAATGATCACATACACATGAGAGATTAATGCGCAGGAGATCAATAGAAATTTCATTCTTGACGCTAGACTGTCACCTATGGTGAAATGCTAAAATACAGAAATCAATATTATCTATGAAATGTCAAATTTATTATAATTATGAGGATGAAAGCTGGCCAAGTGGCTCCCAGGAGAGAAGGAAGGATAGGTTACTGTGCTGAAGCATCCTTCATGTCCCTTGTTCACTGGCTGCCAATTTGAGAGCAATATTGGTGCAGGGGGTTTTCAGGCATTATGTACTGCTGTGTAGTAACAAATTCCTGCTGGAATATTTAACTCTTGAAACTGACAATAATACAAGTGTCTACATAGTCAAAAGGTGCAGAACTTTTAGCTCTAAAATATGGAGACTATTTTAAGGATAGATTTTAATGTAGTATGTATACCACAGCCCACTGCTTAGGAAAATTGAGCTTTTACAGACAAAAGATTAATAAGATCTTGGTGCAATTTTATTCAAGCTCATGTTCATTCTCTGCAGTGGTGGTGGTGGGGGGTGGGGGTGGAGAGGGGAAATCCTAAATTATCTATTAGTAGGCTTCACATTTTCTATAGTTTAAGCCATTAGCTTCATTCTTAGAAATTGCCATTCAATTTCCATTGCTAGGGAGCAATTCCTTGAAAAGATTTTTATGAGTTTGTGGTCGTCTCCTAGTCTCATGTATCAAGTTTAATAGAGTCTTTGAAAAAGTAACACAAAGCTAAAATTTTATGAGCCTATAAGAAAATAATAAAACTAGAGTATTTTGTCTTTACTTTTAAGTGGGGAGGGGGAATTTAAGCATTTAAAGTTAAAAGTTAAAAGAAAAATATACTTCTTGCATATTCTGTGTCTGCAGAAAAAGAATATTAAGCTCTTATTAGTAGTATTACTGTTCCTCATAATAAGTGTAGGTTTTACTAATAAATGTTAGTGAGGCTACACTATAATTCTTATGAATATTTGCTTAGTATTGTGTACAGGGAAGATGCAGACATCTGACCAATGAATGAATTAAAACACTTGCTGGAAAATCCAGATTCAATTTTAGGTGGTAAAGACAGTAAGTACACCATATCATTTGTCATAAATTGACAATGTTCATAAAATGCCTTTGATTCAAAGTTTAAATATAAGCAGTATGCTCTGATAGCTATGCCTAGAGGACAGCTTAAGTAACATGTTCAATTTACTACCCTGATGCCTTCATATATAAAGTTCCCAGATGCTCATGAAAAGAATGAATGAGTGAGTGAAACATTGAACTGTTCATTCTGAGGTGCTCTGGGACCACATGAAGTATGGGGGATGGAGTTTTATTCACATCTATTCTGAATATTCTGTTTGTTTTTAGATTTCTGATGATCTGTTCTTTTCATCCCCTTCTCAGGTCAAGATGGTTCCTTAACAACTACATAGGATTCACGCATTACTTTTGGTTGTAACATCTGTCCTCTTACTCTAACACTCTCCAATTTATGGTCCTTCACTGAATTTTTAATTGTAATTATACACAATAGGAAAATTCACTTTCATTACTAGTAACATTAATTTTTAATAATAACTATTACAAGTTTATTTGCAGGCATATGTTTTACTATAACTTCTTGAATTGTCTTTGCTTAAGTTTATTTGAAAGCTTTGTCATGATTTCATAAGTTACTTGAATCTGATTCTTAGGGAGATAATTCTTGTCTAAACTTAGGTGTAGTTGAAGACATTTTGACTGAAGGGATATCTAAACACCAGTATCAATCATTTATTCTCAGGGTTTAGGTATTGGTATAAAATTTGAACAGCACTATTTCAGTGAGTGGTATTCAGGCCTCTCATCAGGAAGTTATGTATCCTATAGAGTTTTTTTTTTCAGTGCTACTGTCTAAAGTTCTATTTTGTTCATGACCCATATTTTCTGAGTATCACTTTTGTATTATCATGGAATAGCACCCAATGTAGGAGCCACAATGATGGCAGAATTTGGCATCTTTAAGGAGTTAGAGGAAATTTTCATAGATGCTGAGAAAGACCCCAAGTGAGTGCCATTCAGTGAGCATTAATTAAATGTCTACTATCTGCAAGAAATTGCAATAAAAGATGAAAAAAGCCCATACAGGGCTCCCAATGACTTTATAAAATAGTACAAATTAGGGATATTTATAAATGGTATTGTTTAAAAGAAAAAATTTCAAGACTTAGAACCTGTGCAAGTCATCACAAATTCTTGGATTTGAGTATTCCATACTCAAATAAAACATATTTCCATATCCTTTAGAAAAGAGCCAGTCTATAGACATTCCAGAAACATAAAATACAGAGTTTTTCTCATCTATTGTTACTGAATTATTTGCTTACCCCAAACATTATCTCTTTTGGCCAGAATTGCAGGATTATTTTTACTACTGCCAACTATGATGGAGGGTTCATAAACTTTCCTCCAGTTGGTAACATAAACACTTTTTTAAAATCTGGAGAACAGATAAAGATTTATTTACTTTAAAAAATGCTGTAGCATTTACACAATTTATAAATAGAGATTTGGGAAGATTTTCTACTCTACACAGCTTCTTAAGGCTTTTTCCCCCCCTCTTCTGTACCTCAAGTACCCAAAGCAGTTAAAGTTAATACTTAATGCAACCCAGTTGAAGAGATAGGCGTTTTTTGCAGTCAGGTCTCAATTAAGAGATAAAAGACAAAAAGTGCAAAGCGCTTGATAAAGCTAAGAATACAAGGCCAGCCATGGATGTGCTTGAAGCTGTCCATAGCGATAACTGGATAGTCAGCTGGAATCTTCTTGAATTGAAGTGGGTGCTCTAACTTATCAAATTCCACATATGGGGAAATTATTGGTGCCTACAGTGGTGATTAACACTAACCCACTGGGTCAGAAACAAGCTGGGATAAAGGTGAAAACTGTATCTGACTATCAACACCAAATACATCCATTTAGAGAAAGATAGCAGAGGGTTTTTTCTCTTTTTATATCTTCAGTTGTGCAGGTTGTCAGGCTGGTCACACAGTTAACGCTGCATATAGAGTGCTCTCTATAATGTGCAAATTGAAATGCACATTAAAATGTAATCTACTTTAATAAGTCACATGAAGATTACATTTTAAGATAATTGTTCGCGTGTTTATGCTACACACCAAAATATTTTCCTTCTTTGTTTACAGTATTTTCTCCTTGCCTTTAAAACATAATGATTGCAACTATTAGTACTAAATAATTCCTTCTTTCACGTGGTTGGGGGTAAAGTTAGCAAGATTCAAATTTTTGATTCTTGGAACCATGGTTTTTTAATGTGATCTTCAAACTGCTTAACTGTATTGAATTTTTCAAAATAAAATTCATTATGATTGTCAAAAAACCTCACTTTGCATCAATAATTAGGACACTTGACTTGAATTATGAAGTTAATTTTATAAGTTGTTGTCTTTTAATTCCTATGCAGACAAAAATATTGGTAGTGACAATTTTTGGAATACTTTTAATGAACATAATAATATGGGCTTTCTGACAAATCTATTCACTTGGAATATGGCCAATTATCAATGATTTATTAGAATGGATGAGAAGAAAATTGGAGGAAAATGGAAATGACAAATAATCTCCAAATTTTACATTGTTCATTCATTTAAAAGTACTTTTCCACTCAGCTACCAGTAAAATCATTTACAAGTGATGACATTTAGCTGAAAAGATTTTCATCTTTTTTTTCCCCTCTCTTATCCATCTTGTAAAGTAAGTACCAATGAATACTAAAATAAGCCATTGGGGTCAGGAGACAAAATAAGTCATTATTAGTCTACGTAGATATTGTGCCCTCTGCAGGTAGCAAAATGACTAGCGCCGTGTTGGTATCCAATAGATATTCCTTAAGTAAATAGATGGATGAATAAACAGAGTTTTGAAAATGAAACTGAATTATGAGTTAACTAAGCTACATTTTAAAATATGAAAATTGTTATAATACACAGTCAAAACTTTCTAAGATATTCTGGTTCGCTCTATTGGGAGTCTATGTTTGAAGAACAGTTGCATGGCTTAGTCATGTATGATCGCTTATTTAAGTATAGTAATGTCACCAATACCAGTCCTGTTACCTAGAAAGATTGTAATAGCGTTCCTTCATGGGCATTAGGTTAGTGTACTTTCTTCCTTAATAATCTCTGGAATAACTGTCTGTTGAAATGATTCAGTTGATCTTTGCTTTTATCTGCTTGAATGTTATGACTTAAGATTCTGACATTCTGGAGAAGCAAGGGAGCTATATATTGAGAGAAGTCTTTTAAATTCTAGGTGATATAAAATCTAATTGGAACAGACAACAGAAAAAATAAATATTGGCTTGCATCTGTGTTATAGTTTGCATGTGGAATTTTTCCCACAGGCTAATTAATTCCCAATGCAACTATGTGCAGAAGTGGGACTTTTGTAAAGTGATTGGATCATGAGGGCTCTGAGCTGGTGAAGACAAGTAGGTGGAATCAGGTTGGAGTGGGTTGGTCCTTTGGAGTGTGTCTTTGGGAACTACATATTTCCCCAGTTCCTTCCTCTCCCTTCGATTCCTCGTAGCAATGAAGGGAGCTGCTTTCCTCCACCACACCTCTTCCATGATGCATGATATTTTGCCTTGCTTCAGGCTCAAAGCAATGGAGCTGAAAATGTGTCAAAAGGAATCTTTTCTTTGTTAAGTTGCTTTTCTTGAGATATTTTTGTTCTAGCAATGGAAAACTGACTAGCATAATCTGTAGCTGAAAATTTGGCAGAAGATCTTGAGGCATAGGTAGATACCAGGAGCTTAAAAATGTCATCTGAATTCAGACTTCATCATTTGAATATGGTTTTCTCTGTATTGGTTTCTTATTTGGAAAGTTCTTCACACAGAAAGTAAGCTGGGTGGCTCACAGTGGCTTAAAAAAAAAACAAGTAAAGTTAGTTTAATAGAGACTCTCCCTTCCAATACACCCACCAAAGTTCTAAATGTCAGAGTCATTGTCTTGCTGCAGACCTGGGCCCATTCTTGTCCCAAACACTGTCAGAAAGATGGCATCTGCTGTTTGTTATATGTGCTTCACATTCCCTTTCCAAAATCAGTTTGTGTTGCCAGTGGGATGTGATGTCCTGTCTTTGGTGCCCTTCCTATTCTTGAGTTCGGGAGTGTGGTCAAAATGACCTGAATCACAAGAACAGGGAGTGAATAAAGTTGACTCTCTAGGAAACATCAAAGCACATATCTAGAAGGAGAAGAATAGATAATAGGAAGAGACACGAACAATAGATGTACATTGTAAGAAGTGTAGATGGTATAACGAAAATAGAAAAAACAATAGAACCTATGAAACTTTATCTAGTAAACAGCTGAAATTTTCTCAAAAACAACAACAAAAACCAAAAGAGAAAAAAAAAACCTGAAATAGATGCAAGTTATACCTAGCTTCCATCCTTCCTAAAATATCTAAGGGATGACGGATATCCAGGTCTACCAAAATGTTTTGCAATATATTAAGTTCTGTCCTTGAGAAATGTGGTCAGGTGTTTTGGGGGTAGGTTAGCTTAGGGGAGAAACCAGCACATGTAGATTTTCCTGATTTTAATTTAGTGTGATTTGGTTTGGAAGGTGGCTGAGGATTTAAGCTGGGAAAGAGAAGTGGCTTTTTTTCCCTACTTAGGAAGCTCTTCAGCTCTTCAGCTCGGGGTGGGGGGGATGTGCTGATTTCTCACACTACACTGAGTTCCACTGCCCCTACAGGGCATTCTTTTTAATGTTAGGAATATGAATTTCATTATAGAATATGACTAGGAAGAGTAAACCATCAGTAGATAAGCAAACGTTCAGATGTAAGATTTTATAAACAATATTAAGCCACATCTTATTCTATACTTTTAAAATGATGCGATGGGTTGAGAAAAAAGCAGCATGTGAAGGTGAATCTAGAATAAATCAATTGAAATTTAGCGTAATTTGTGACTAAAACCCTTTATTTTATATTTTATAATTTAGAACTTTGACTCGTTCAGCTTTCTCCTGTGTTTTGCTGACTACTACTGAAAGAAGCAGCAATTCTTTACTTACATTGTTTATATTTATACTCCATTGTTTCTAGCAAAAGGCATTCTTTCATTACAATTGTACTCACCATTTTTTATTCTAGCTTAAGTTCCAGAAGCTCTAATTCTAGAGTTTAGACCAATATTGATGGATTTGGCCTGACTAAATAGATTCAGGATTATAAATCTGTTTTATAAATGCTTTTCTGTAATTTATTCTCTACCATTTCAAGCAGAATATTCTTTTTCAGCATAATTTTTTCCAGCAAGTCATAGAGGACACCAAATCTGTTAGCCTACTGTACTTTTATAGTTACTTCCTAAATTATCTTATATAAAAATCTATATTCTTTTGGGGCATTTTATATGTTACATTAAGACAATAGTACAGGGCTTGTGTTGAGTTTTAGATAAGGCATTACATTTCAGTTTATCAGCAATTGTTTTCACATTTTCCAAGCAGTTTGGTCTGGACTGACTTTCTGAGCAGGAATCTATGTGCTATTGTTAAGGGGCAGCCAAAAGACCCTCTGGCCCTACTTACAACTCTCATCACATTCTCTTGAAACAAGTACTCTAATTCCCTAAAGTGAGCCACACTGTCATAACTCATCATTCTTAGAAGGCCCTATGAGGAGGGGCATAACACATAGGTAATTAACAGAACCATTAACACTGGAAGCCAGCAAAGGTAGGGGGGATGGAGCGAGAAGGGGTGAAGAACTAGATTTCAAATCCTATGCTTTGCAGAGGAAAATCCTGTTTAATCACAGAAAAAGAAATAATTTTGCAGTTTTTCTTCTTAATCCTTTTGTCTAGACTAGACTCTAAGCTGATATATCACAAAGAAATTGCCTGGAGTTACGTAAGTATCATACAGTATTTACTACATATGGTTTTAGAAGATAGCCCAATGGTTGCTTTTTATCCATTCTTTTTTTCATGTAACACTAAGTAATGTTTTTCAAGTTGACTGTGTGCCAGGTATTGTGCTAATTGTATTATCTCATTTAAACTTTCTAAATAACCCTCTGAGATATTATTATTATTCCATTTTACGGAATGAAACAATTAAGCACATACATGTGTTTTAACATTTTTTTTTTAAATAAGGGCATCATACTTATACATGGTAGTTGGATTCATTTTGATAAAATCAGACTTGGATGGAATTTGATTTCAATCCCTGTTTCTCCCAATTTTCTCTTCCTCCTACTTTTCCCTATTCTCCTTCCTCTACTCTATTGATATTCATTTAGCTCACTTATTTATTCATTCTGATTGGTTCTTTCTATATATACATAAAAGCGAAATTCCCTGTGATAAGTTCATATATTCATATAACATGAATTTGTTGAATTCATTCCACATTTCCTCCCTTTTCCCGTCCCTCCTCCTCCCTCACTCTCAATCTCCTTCTTCTATTCTATTGATCTTTACACCCCAACCTGCCTTCCTTACTTTATTCTAGCTTCCACATATGAGAACACATCTCACCCTAATTTTCTGAGTCTGGTTTATTTTGTTTAGCATGATGTTCTCCATTTCCATTCATGTACTAGCAAATGTCATAATTTCATTCTTTTTTATGACTGAGTGAAACTTCGTTGTGTATGCATGCCATATTTTCTTGATCCATTCATTCATTGACAGGCGTCTGGGAAGATTTCATAATTTTTCTATTGTGAATTGTGATACTATAACACTGAAGTGGCTGTATCTCTATAGTATGCTGCTTTTGGTTCTTTTGGATAAATACCAAGGAGTGGGATAGCTGGGTCATATGGAGGCTTTATTCCTAGTTTTTGAGGAATCTTCATACTGCTTTCCAGAGTGATTGTAGAATTTTGCATCTAACCAATGGTGTTTGTAAGTTTACTTTCCCTCCACATTCTCACCAGCATTTATTATTATTTGTATTCTTGATAATTGCCATTCTGCCTGGAATGAGATGAAACATTAGTGTTGTTTTGATTTGCATTTCCCTGATTGCTAAAGATGTGGAACATTTTGTTCATATAGTTGTTGATCATTTGCATTTCCTATTTTGAGAAATATCTAATTCTTTTGCCCAATTATTGATTGGATTATTCACCATTTTTTCTTTTTAGTTCTTTATATATTCTGGATATTAATCTCCTCTCAAAGTAGAAGCTGGCAAAGATTTTCTTCCATTATGTAGGTCTGTCTTCACACTCTTAAATATTTCCTTTGCTATGCAGAAAGGTTTTAATTTGATGGCATCCCACTTATTGGTTCTTGGTTTTATTTCTTGCATTTTGGGGGTCTTGTTGAGGAATTTGGTACCTGTACCAATTTGATGGAATGCTGACCCTTGTTTTCTTCTAGCAGCTATAAGTTTCTGTTCTTGCTCCTAAGGCTCTGATTTATTTTGGTTTGGCTTTTGTAGGCACAGATATATTAAACTATTAATGCGACATGGATAGTAAATTATATGTGTAAAGGTTGGGGAGAGTTAAAACATAACACAAAAGTAACATACACATGAATAACTATGACATATGAAAACAATTCAAACAGATGACATGACAGGGTGGTAGGGTAAGGGTATAGAAGGAAAGGATTATATTGCATCAGGTGGTAGGAGAATGATCTGGGAGGAAGTAACATTTAAGAGAACTCCTGTAGAATAAGTAACAAAGAACTATGAAAAAAATTACAACTGAAAATACCCTAAAGAAGAAAGAAACTTGGTGTTTGATGAAAAGAAAAGAGAATTCTTATTAGCTATATCTTGAGTATGACTCTTGAAGAAGCCTGGTGCATCTGGAATCTATCAAGATGAGAGGAAGGACAAATAGTTGTATTTTTTTAGATTTGCTCAATTTTTCACTTTTGCTATGAAAACACCAAGTCTTAGGTGTGAGTGTGAATAAGTCAGAGTTCTTTAGAAAATCAGAACCAATATGATGTTTTAGAGGGCTAATTATGGAGAATTGGCTCACATGATTTCAGAGGTTGAGAAATCCCATCGTCTGCCATCTGCACACTGGAGAACCAGGAAAGCTAATGGTGTAGACCAGTTTGAGTTTGAATCCCTAAAGAGAGAGAGAGAGGGAGAGGGAGAAGGGAAGAGGGGGGAGACAGAGAGAGAGAGAGAGGGAGAGGGAGAGAGAGAGAGAGAGAAAGAGAGAAGGAATTCACTTTCCTTGTACCTTTTTGTTATTGTTGTTGTACTTAGGCCCTCAATAGATTGAAAGATGCCCACCCCCCATGGTGAGAGCAGATTTTGTTTGTCAATCCACTTATTCAGATTCTAGTCTCTCCTCAAAATACCTTCACAAGAATATCCAGAATCATGTCTTACCAGCTATCTGAACATTGCTTAGGCCAGTAATGTTGACACACATATTTAACCAGTGTCTTTTTTTTTTTATTTCAAATGGATTTTTTTCTCTCTTGCCTTTCTTATGCAAATATTTTCTTTTCCTACTGGAGCACACATTAAGGCACTATAGCTTTTAACTGAGGAGCAGCTTATTTCTGTACTCAGTCTTTATTAAAGTTGGAATCTGGAATTAAGAAAGAACATGCTTCTTTAATTTACAGGCTCTCACAAATGTTAGCCATTTCCCTATTATATATACTTTGATTTATACCTAAATAAATTTACCATGGACATATCCTTAAGAAGTTTAAAGTCTGATATAATAAATAGTTTTAAAAAATATATCTATAGGAGCTAGGGTTATAGGTTGGTGATAGATGACATACTTAGCATGCATGAAGCCCTGGGTTTGATCACCAATTATGTATACGTGTGAGTGTATATTATTAACTAAAAATATTAACCTTATTTTTCATATTCCATCAATTTTTCTGCCTTGTGATTCCACTAACCCTTCAGTATGCGGGCCTCTCAGAGCAAATGAAGAAATAATTTTTCAGGATTAAGTTGCAAACGTGATTTTGTTGTGTAAGGAGACCAGAGTATTATAAATGAAGTTTGTTGAGGAAAAAGTAGTATTTGAAGTTCCAAAAGTTTTCCTTATATAGCAGGAGAAAAAACTTAGTGTCTTATTATAAACTACAATATATGGATATTGTAAGTCATGTTTTAAGTGACATTCTTGTCTGAGTACCAGAGAGTCAGCATTTTTATTTTGGAAATAGTCAGGAAGTAGGGGAAGGAAAAATTTTACCCAAGTCACTTAAAGTCTAGTTGCAATCACTCCCTTTGGCTTTATAGAATATGAAAGTGATGAAAACTATACACATTAGAGATGGGAGCCAAAAGCTGTAAGTCTTTGTATCTCCTTTCTTCATAGGAACTCTAGGAAAATGACTGTTGGTATGGGTCATGTACCTGTGAGCATGACACAACTCTAGAGCGCTTTAGTGAAATTATATCTCATGTGACCAGCTCAACTATAAGTCCAAATATGGTATCTCTGACTACCTGCTCATCCTTGAAGAGAAGTGACTGCATGGAATGTTTAGGCAAAGAGAGGTATGAGATTAAGGGTCACAAGTCTCCCTCTGTCAATATGTGTTGGAAGGGATTTGGCTTAAGATGCGGAATGCAAAGGGCATATGTTAATTCTGTATTAAATATTTTCCCCTGTATCTCCTTCACAATAAAATTAGTGGTTTTTTGTTTTTTAATTTTTTTTAAAGACAGGTACCCTTCCCACTCTCCTTCGTCCAACAATTAGGAGTACGTAATTTGGAAAGAGTGGGTGTGTACGTGTATGTTTCTGTTTTCTACCTCCATACCCATATCTGTATATGGGCCTAAACATTAAAACAAAAACTAGATGGAGTGATTTTTTGAGTTCAGAAGAGAACAAGATTGTTTACAGCTAGAGGTAATCTAATTTTATTAAAACCCTTGTTACTTTTGTTTTCTTAATTCTGAAAGAAGATTGCCCACTATGGAGGTTTAGTAATTTATGTAGTTGGAGTTCATTACATTTTATTGATCAACTTTAAAGATTCATTTGGATTTTGAATACATAGTGCTTTTAGTAATTAAAGAGGGATTAGTTTTATTACTTTGAGTGGGAGTCCATTTTGTTTCCAAATGTATTATATTTCTCCATTGTGTACCCAAAGTAGAAGCCTAGATAGCTTTACACTGACTCAGTGAGCTATTTACCTAGTATTAACAAAATTGCACTGGCGTTTTTCTCAGAAAATGGGGGTAAATGAGATCTTTTATAGGTATTTACACTAAACTCAAATTAAATTTGGAGAATAATTTAAAAAGTTGGTTCCATCTGGTAAGGTTTTGGTTTCATCTTTTGTTTTCTTATTGACTCCAGAAAAATCTCTAACAGTTGTGTTCCTGAGATTAGCCACATGGGCTATTTAAAATGTTTATCAACTTCTGTGTCTTGTCTCCAGTGAATCAGGGCTAACATGGACTGTGACCACACCAATGTGGCTCTCCTGACCTATGCTACAAGATTGTCAACTTTGGTTCAGCTAGTTTAGGAAGGGAGATAAAAGAGAAAATAGTTTGGAACCATAATGTCAGAAGAGTCATGCAATGAAGACAATCTCACTGATAAAGGGCTTGGTTTATGTTACAAATTATTTTCATGGAAACTAAACTGGGAATAACTTTCCTTTCATCTCTCTCACCAGAATCTGGAAGTCTTCTTCTTTTCCCCAATTTTGCTGAAAGATGAATACATGGCAAAAATATAGTAGAGGAAGAGTTAGAAACCTTGTGGAGCACAGAAAGAATAAAGTGTGAGAGATCTGGGTGGAGACAGAGAGGAGAGATCAGAGAGGAAAATGCTCCCTAAAGCACGTATATGATCATTGATTTCTGTAACTTGGGGGAAGTACAGAGGAGTCATGAGATTGGGGAAAGGGGAAAGGGGGAAAATCTTTGACAAGGATTGAAGTAAAGCAATCCTGTCAATATGTATGCATGTATAAAAGTGAACCAATGAATTCCTTCATTATGTAAGTCGATGCTGAAATAATTAAAAAAAGCCCATAGTAAAACAGATTCAGGGTCATTAACACTAGTTGCTCACAGTTATGAGTATTTTGCATTCTATATTGGCTACTCTATGTACTTCAATGTCCAATAGAAGTGGTTTGGTGGGGCTGGAGTGGTGGCTTAGCAGTTATGGCACTTGCCTGGCATGTGTGAGGAAGTGAGTGTGAACCCCAGCACCAAGTATACAACAAAGTTTCAGAGCAATGAAAGTCACATGAAAAACTAAATAAAATTGATTCTCTTATTCTCTATTTCTCCCTGTCCCTCTCTCTTAAAAAAAAGTTGTTTGGTATAATGGATTGTGTATTTTTGTTCTCATATTAATGCTATAGTTTGATATTTTGTGTTTATCCCTCCCCTATTTGTGAGCTAGTAGCTTTAAGACTACATCACACATATTTTGATTTCTTTCACTACTACCCAGCACAGTATCTGACATGTTTTCAGAAAATGAAGAAGCTATAGTGAATGAAATTCCAAAATTATGGGTCCTGGCCCCTGCAGGTGCTCAAAAAATTCTCAAGGACACTGTGCCTCGACCTTTCCCATTCAGGCCCAGGCATCTGGCTCTTGCACCAAAAGGGTGAGCAGGACACCCTCAAAGACCCTACGCCAGAATCCTGCACCACGATGGTCAGGTCCAGGATTCTGGCCCTGGACCGGCAAACATGCAGGACACCACTGAGGACACAATGCCTAGATCCCACCCCCCAAGCCAAGGCCTCTGGCCCTGACACCAGGCAGACATCCAGGACAATCCAGAGGACCATGTGCCTAGAACCTTCCTTTCACTAGATTATCCCAGGACTCTAGCCCTGACCCTGGCAGGTGAGCAGGACACCCTGAGGACCCCTCACCTGGAATCTGCACAGCTATCCTGTGTACCCACCAAATCCAGTTATATAGAAACCATCCCCACCACCAATGATCCCAGGCCCCAGTGCAGTGTGTAGGCAGGGTCTTTTTGGCCTGCTCCATCTCTGGGACCCCAGGACCCACCAATGGGCGGTCCAATAATCTCACCAGGTTCCAGATCTGAGTCCTGAAGCTGAAATCCAAAAGGTGCAGCAAAAGGAGGTTTCAGGCAGAAGAAGCTTTCTGGAAGATGGTGGTCATCAGAAAGGAAATGTCTGACCTGACCCTTTGACCTGCAAGGAAGAAGCACCTGGATACCAGCTATGCTTCCACACAGGGAACCTCATTTAAAGATTCAGAAGAAGTTCTTTAGAAATGAGCAATTAAACTAGAAAGATTTGCCTCAAACCCACAACTCCCCTACAAAGGAGCCCAAGGAAAGGGGCAGGATGAAACTAAGAAAAATTTATCAACATTGTGATTACTAAAAGAAAGAATGAACTAAAAGAAGATAATGAAGGGACTAAGTGAGAAAACTCAAGAGATGAAAAACTATTATCAAAGAAATAGACATACTGAAAAAGGAAGTAGCAAAGCTAAAATCACATCAGAGGAAAGACGGAAGAATTTAATAGACTAACTTCTACAGCAAGCAGAATCTTGGGTCTTGAAGAAATAACTTCTGACAATGAAGATAGACTGATTAAGCTTGAGTGCATGGATGACCAAAAAAAAAAAAAAAAAAAAAAAAAAAAAAAAAAAAAAAAAAAAAAAAAAAAAAAAAAAAAAAAAAAAAAAAAAAAAAAAAAAAAAAAAAAAAAAAAAAAAAAAAAAAAACAACAAAAAAAAACTGACAGAACATGAGCAGAATTATCAAAATGTGTAGGAAAAAATCAGAATAAACAATCTAAAAGTAATTGGGATACAAGTAGAAATTGAAATGCAAATGAATGGCATAAAGAACATTCTCAACAAAGTAGTTAAAGAAAAAATTTGCCATATTAGAATGAGTCAGATATGCTCATCTAGGAAGCATACAGGATGCCCAATAGGCCTAATCAAATGAGAAGCTAACAGAGACACATCATATTCAAAATTTAAAACAGGGAAATCAAGGAAGGAATATTAAAATCTGCAAGAGAGAAACACCAAATCACATTCAGAGGCAAATCAATAAGGATCACCTCTGACTTTTCAGATAAGAGCCTAGAAGCAAGAAGATCCTGGAAGGAGATATTTCAATCTCTGAATGACCATAACTTGAAACCAAGAATATTTTGCCCAGCAAAATAAACTTCAAATTCAAAGGGGAATTAAGAATATTTCACAATAAGATCAAACTTGAAGCATTCATGAAAAGAGAACCAGCATTTCAAAGAATTCTCAAGGATAAACTTCAGACAGAAAGACAAACAATCTTCAAGACCCACAGGGAGAAAATTCAATAAAGAGACACACTATAAAAGAACACAGAACTTACTAATAATACACGATGACTATGAACCACAACCACATGAATATTCTAACACTGAATGTGAATGGTCTCAACACAGCAATCAAAAGACTAATTAGCAAATTGGATCAAAAAACAAAATCCAACAATATGATGCTTACAGTAGACCCACCTTACATCCAATGATAGCCACAGAATGAAGGTGAAAGGATGGAATAATCTACTAGGTGTATGGCTCAAGAAAGCACACTGGTGTTGAAAAACATATATCCAACAAAGTAGATTTCAATCATAAGCTAATCAGAAGAGATAAGGAAGGCTACCACATGCTAGTAAAGTAAACAACACAAAAGGAAAATATAACCATAATAAATATACACTCTCCAAATACTAATGCTCCCAACAATGTAGATAAATTACTCCAAGACATAAAGCCACTTGTGTACAACAACACGATAATACTGGAAGACTTTAATACTCCTCTGTCATTATTAGACTGATTGTTAAAGCAAAAAGCCAATAAAGAGATCTCCAGTCTAAACAACTCTATACATCAAATGGACTTAACAGATATCTATAGAATATTACACCCCAAATTGTCTGAATACACCTTCTTCTCACAAGCGCATGGATCCTTCTTCAAAAATAGATCTTATTCTAGTTCACAAAGGAAATTCAGCAAATATATAAGAAAACATTATTCCATGGATCCTATCAGACTATGACACCATAACCCTAGCAATTCAGAGCACAAATTATAACAGAAAATACACATTTACATGGCGATTGAATCATACCCTATAAAATGATTCATACCCTATAGAATGAATCCAAGAAGTCTTGAGAGCAGAAATCAAGAAATTCTTGTAAGTAAATGAGAATGATGATACAACATGTCGAAGCTTCTGGGACAGCATGAAAACAATCTTAGGGGAAAACTGATAGTGCTGAGTGCCTACTTTAAAAATCAGGAGATATCTTGAATAAATAAGCTTATATGCCACCTCAAATCCCCACAACAGGAAAAACAATCTAATACCAAAGCCAGCAGAAGACAGGAAATAATCAAGATCAGTGAAATCAATGAAATCGAGAACAACAACAAGAAAGCAATAAAAAAGACTGATGAATCAAAGGGTTGGTTCTTTGAAAAATAAATAAAACTGTCAGAACCCTAGCCAATCTCACTAATAGATGGAAGGAGTTGAAGAAAGTCAATAAAATCACCAATGAAAAGGGAATGATCACCACTGACCCCAAAGAACTCCAACAGATTATCAGAATGTGTTTTAAAAATTATGTTCCTCTAAATCAGATAATCTGGAAGACATGGAGAATTTTCTGGACACATAAAACATCTCCAAATTGATGCAGGATGATATTAAAATCCTAAACAGCCCCATCAAGGCACTGAAATTGATATAGTAATTAAAAGCCTTATAATGAAGATTAGCCTGAGGTCTGATAGATTCCCCACTGAGTTTTACCACACCTATGAGGAGGAGCTAACACCTCTCCTTATTAAGCATTTCCAAGAAATTGAAAAGGAGGAAACTCTCCCAAACATTTTTTATGAGGCAACCATAAATATGATACCAAATCTCAACAAAGCCACATCAGAAAAGGAAAACTATAGACCAATATATCTGATGAACACAGATGAAGAAATTCTTAATAGTGTTCTAGCAAACCACATTCAAAAGAACATCAAGATTATAATTCATCATGATCTAGAGGGCTTCATTCCATGGATTCAAGGCTGGTTCAACATATACAAATCAATAAATATGATTTATCACTTAAGTAGAATTAAGGACAAAAACTATATGGTCATCTCAATTGGTGCAGAAAAAGTCTTTGATAAAATCCAGCACCCAT
This sequence comes from Aplodontia rufa, assembly GCA_004027875.1. Classification (NCBI taxonomy): domain Eukaryota; kingdom Metazoa; phylum Chordata; class Mammalia; order Rodentia; family Aplodontiidae; genus Aplodontia; species Aplodontia rufa. The sequence continues at coordinate 103,136 of PVKS010000901.1, forward strand.
TTGTGCTCAAAATTCTAGAGAAAATAAAGATGAAAGAAACTTATTTTAACTATGTAAAGGCCATATATGACAAACCCAGAGCTAGTTTAATACTAAACACAGAAAATCTGAAAACATTTACACTAAACTCAGGAACAAGACAAGGCTTCCCACTCTCACCACTTTTTTCCTTGAGACCCTAGCCGGAGCAATCAGGGAAGAGAAAGAAACCAAAGGGATAAGAATAGGGAGAGAGGAAGTCAAATTATCCATTTTTGCTGATGACATGATCCTATATTTTGAAGACCCAAAAAACTCCACGAGAAAACTGCTTGAGCAAAGTGGCAGGCTACAAGATCAACACACATAAATCAATAGCTTTCCTGTATACTAACAATAATAGGACAGAAGAAGAAATCAGCAACTCCGTTCCATTCACAATATCCTCATAAAGAAGAAAATACTTGGGAATGAATCTAACCAGGGAAGTAAAAGACCTCTACAGTGGAAATCATTGAACGTTGAAGATCTGAGAAGATGGAAAGACGCTCTTTGTTCTTGGTTAGGCAGAATTAATCTAATTGAAACAGTCATTATACCAAAAGCACTATACAGATTCAATGCCATCTCCATCAAGATACCAATGTCTATATTCTTTATAGATATAGACAAAGCATTTTTCCAATTCATTTGGAGGAATGAGAAACACATAATAGCCAAACATTACAAAGCAAGAAAGATGAAACAGGTAGTTTCACCATACCAGATCTAAAACTATACTATAGAGCTGTAGTAACAAAAACAGTATGGTACTGGTATCAAAATAGGCATGAAGACTAATGGAAAAGAAAAGAAGACTCTGTGATAAACCCATAATTCTTTAAATATTTGATCTTTGACCAAAGAGGTCAAAATATAATGTGGAAGAAAGACAGCCTATTCAACAAATGGTGCCGGACAAACTAGACAACCACTTGAAGAAAGTTGAAATTAGAACCTTATCTCTCACCTTATACAAAATCAATTTAGAATGGATCAAGGGACTAGGAATTTAACCATCCACCATTCTTCTGATACAAAAAAAAAAAAAAAATCAGGAACAATACTACAGCATATGGAAATAGGCAACAACTTTCTCAACAAGACTCCCAAAGTGAAAGAATTAAAGTCAAGAACCAATGAGTGGGATGCCATTAAACTAAAAAGATTTTGCTCAGATAAAGAAGTGGTCAAAATTGTCAAGAAAGAATTGTCAAGAATGGGAGAGAAGCATGGCCTGTGATTCCTTCAACAGCAGAATAATATCCAAAATTTACATGATCTCAGAAAAATTAACATCAAAAACACAAAGAATACAATCAATAAATGAGCCAGAGTGCACAACAGAAACTTCTCAACAGAAGAAATATAACAGATGCTGGAGGGGTTGTGGAGAGATAGGAACACTAGCATACAGTTGTGGTAGAATAAATTCTGCAGTACATTATCAAGTGGTCTTGGCTTGCTTGAATGGCTACATGAATATAGCCCTGGAGCACCTAGAAGAATATATAAAGGGATAACTGAAGAATGAGTATGAGGATGTATTTGTCTAAGGCAATCAGTATTGTACCTAAGTATACCAAAGAGAAGGATGTGAAGATACCAAGGAAGAAATTCTTTTCATAGTTGGATTTTTTAAATGAAATATTTTCAATTTTTTTTTGGTTCTTTCATGATCTAAATTGTCTTGTTTTTATAGTAGTTGGTGATTTTTCACTGACACCTAAAATAAATGTGTAAAATTATGGGATTTAGTTGTAAAGAGTTTTTACATTGAAATTTCAATCATTTTCTTTTATCTTTGTGCCATATGTAGAGTACTAAAAGAATCATAAAAAAGTTAAAAAAAGTTAATAAATTGAAGAATTAATTCAGTTTTTGGTTTTTTTTTTTTTTTTTTTTTGCTCTGAGCAGCTGGAAGAATGGAGTTGCCATTTGTTGAGACAGGATGATTGCAAGAGGTGTAGGTTTAGGGGAAGTTCATGAACTCAGTTTTAGAGATGTTGAATTTGAAAGATCTTGTTACTCAAGGGGAGAGTAGGTAACTGAATATACTTGTCTGGTATTTAGGGGAGTAAGCTGGACTTATCAACAGAAAGATAGCATTATATCTTAAGACTTGAATCAACAGTGTGTGATTAGAAATGGGAAGAATTAAAAAACCTAACTGAATGTTTCAACCTTGGAGATTGGTGAGATGCATAACACTGTACCTTGGTTCTGGTCACATCTCTAACTTCGCACACTGTGTTTCTTATTCCCTGACAATCCCTTTGTTCAATTCAGTCCTCACCTCAGCTTTTTTTATTCCGATGATGTCAGCAGCATTCTCCCACTGAAAAAGATCTGAAACTTGAGAAATATATTTGATTCTATCTTCCCTGATTCTGAGAATATCATATGTCAGACTCTCATAACCCTTACCTGGACCATGCAATAAATTTCCAAATGGAATTTCTGCTTCCTTTGGTTCTCCCTCTGAAATAATTCTGTGTGATGTTAAGTTTAACCTTCCTATAGCAAATATCGGTAATATCATTTCCCACTTAAAATTTTCAGTGTCTCTTCTTATTACCAAATGAACATTTGAAGACCTTTCCAATGCAGCTCCATCTTTATCTGCAGTCTTGTACTCAGCTCACCACCCCTGTGAAACACTCCTGCAAACACAGGACTCTTCTGCTCTATGTTTCTTTACTGTCACTCCACTTCCCTCCCTAATCTTTGTCTAAATCTTAATTATTTTTCATGGGCCATTTCACATGTGACACTCAAATGTGGACTGTATAATTTTTATCAACCTCCAATCCACGTGAAATACCTTGTACCTCTGAGAAGCTTTTACGTTGGTCACATATTCCAATTTGCCCAACCAGTCCCATAAAATGCCTCAGGGATATACAGTTGACACAGCTGCTGTCCCTTACCCTGCATTAGTTTTCTCTATGGTCCTCATCATAAATAATTTTACATATTTATCGCTGGAATTGTTTATTGTATGTTTTCCCTACCACAACATGAATTCCATGGGGACAGAAATTCTGTTTTGTTCACTACAGTATCCTCTCTGCCCAGAATACTGTAACATTTAGTATGTACTTAATATTTGTTAAATGAATGAAAAAATCAATGCCACTGGCCCAGGTTTGTTTCAGGGACTATTAAGAGAAGGCTTGCTTATCTCTGAAGCTGACAATTTGGCAGAGTGTAAGTATGGAATGAGTTGTGTTCATGTAGTACAGCCTGCTGAGAATTAAGCCAGTCCTGGGCAAGGGAGCCAAGAGTTAGGCAAAGACAGATTTCTGACAACATGATTTGAATGCCTGGACCTAGCTGGGCCTGGAACTACTAATGCCTGTGGAATTTACTGTTTACAAGGCAATAATATTCTCCCTTTCCTAAAATGTACTTTTTCCTTAAGCAAGTTTTAATCCTTTGCAATGCTGAGTCATAGTGTGCCACTGTTATCACACTTTTTATACAGTGAATGATAGATTTGGAATGGTTTTGGCCCCTTTGCTGGTCTGTAAGCTACCTCAGAATAAGGACTATACCTTATCTTTTACATAGTATTGACTCAATGATTTTCTGTAGTCATTTGGTAAGTATGATAAATACTTATAGAATTAATATAAAATTACCTTCATTTCAAAATCAGAAATAGAATTTCCTGCATAATATTTTGAAGAGAAATATGGATTTTCTTTAACAAAGTATTTGTAGTATAAACAGGGGTATTTTACAATGTTCTTGAAAAAAATGTCTCAACCATTAAAAACATATTTTCTTTACCATGTACTCTGTTATGTAATAATATATTAATTGTGTTAGTTCTGGACAGGAGTCAAAAAAGAATTTGGTAAAATCTTTGAAAAAATTAATGAAATATGTCTTTATGAATTTATAAATTGATAGGAGTGCCACTTTGGTGTAATTTCAATAGAGGTTGAAATTGGAGGAACTATAACTATGAAGGTGGTGGGAGAAGGGAGGGAGGGAAAATGGGGATTATCAATATGGCTGGGTATACTTGATTCCCATGAGAAGTTCAACTATACTCAGGCAGGCATATAAATTCAGAAATTTCAATAATTAAGATACATGTATATACTCATTTCTATCTATAGCACGGGGGTATTACAGAGGAGACTTGGGATTGGGGAATGGATGAAGGTGGGAAGAGATCCTGGACCCAGATTGGGCTTAATTTACTTTGTCAATATCTATGTATGCATGAATATGTAACAATGATTACCTCTAATATGTAAGGCTATGTTGAACCAATAAAAAGGATGGCTCTATTCACTTAACAGAGAAAATGATATGTTTTCAGATTTTTAGATTCATATAATCCTAATGATTTCTGATAAACATCTCCTATTTTGGCTGTATTTCTGCCTAGAAAAATCACTGAGTTCATGCATTCTCTCTTACTTGATCTTGTATGTGGCAAGCAATACCCACAGGTCTGCTGCTCAGACCTATAAACTGAATGAATTCTGTGGGCAAGGAATTAGTAGTTTTACTCCTCAAAGCTTAGGGATGGATTTATTTATTTATACCAGGGATTGAATCCAGAGGCACTTAACCACTGAGTCCAATCCCCAGCCCATTTTTATTTTTTGAGATAGTGTATTGCTAAGTTGCTTAGGTTAGGGCCTTGCTAAGTTGCTAAGGCTGGCTTTTACTTGTGATTCTGCTACCTCAGCTTCCCCAGATGCTGGGATGACAGGTGTGTACCACCACACCTGGCAAAGCTCAGGGTTTTAAATGATTCGAAATGAATAACCAAAGATATGAGGCAGTCTATTCTGGTTCACAAGCATTTTAGAAAAAGTAAACAAAGATTCCCTCTTTCCCCCTGTATTTTCTTTGTTGGAAACATAAATTCTAACATTCCCATAGGGCAGTGCCTTGCAAATAATTTTCAACCTACTTTTCATTTGAGCATGTATGCATATTTCTGAATTGTATTCTGGTAGAAAGTCAGAGAAATGTTTAATCTAGAAAGATATTGGAAATCAGTGGGTGCAGAGCACAGGAATGGGGTATGGTCAACTTCCTAGATCTAGTGGGAAACCTGGAGAAGGGGATGATGCTTCCTTGAACTGTAACACACAGCATCTGAGACACGTAGGGGCTCAACAATTTTGGTCAATAAAAAAAGAAAAAATGAGTCTAGCTATCATCCTTGGAGTAAAACTACATGCTATAAAACCCACAGAGTCATTTTTTATTTTATTTTTTGATGTTTACTAAGTGGATTTGATACCATTCACTATTTAATCATCCTTAGAGATAAGAAACTTTTTGGGTTATATTTCACTGATACATCTCTTGTTCCCTGTCAAGATTATTTTTTCTTTAGTTCAGTGCTCTGTAGAGTTGGAGAACAGCTGCTCAACACCTTCTTTATAATTTAAATTCATTAATGTAGAAACCTCTCAGACTTATTTTCCCCTCTAGGTTAAGTAGCCTTAACTCCTCTGAAAACTCCCAGCATTAATTTTTTCCCCTAATTGCTTTTCTCTGGATATTCTCCAGTTCCTCCAAGTGCCTCTTTTAAGGATGTAAAAATTCATTACAGTAGGCTTTCCTGGACAATAACAATTCCATTCCTGCTCTTTAGTTGACACAGTAGCATGCCCAACATTATGGTAATATGAGTGCTGAGGGATTCTTGTTTTCTCCCTTACTCAGTGGGGACTTTAAATACTAGCAATGTTTCCAAGTTTACCACCTTGGGTTTGATATCAATCAAGAAAGGTAGTGGAAGCAAAAGTTTTTAAGACCATCCTATAGTTCTTGTAATTTAAGGAAGGCAATTTTCCAATTCTAACAAACACATCTGTAGCCTAGTGCCCCAACATCAGGTGCCACAGGTCAAACTCACATAAGTTGTTGAAGCTGGTCAAGTACCAAGCACCTGTTCTAAGCATTCCATATGGTTTTTCTCCCAGAAGGAATGACCAAGCGGAAGCAGCTGTGGTTAACTTTATTTGCCAAAATAAACTGAAAATAAAAGGGGAAAAATAACAATTTAAATCCTTATTGGAACCCAGTGCAATTTCATTAATAAGCTACAGAGTCCCAAAATGAGTAGTGTGCATAGCTACCTACCAGTGTTCAGACACCATCAAGAAAGTCAAAAAATGGTCATACGTGAGATTCATTAATCCTCAAGGTCGGAAACTTGAGGACTGATTAATTTGAATACATAAGTGGACCAAAGAATTGTGGATCACTTGATGGACTTGATAACTGAGTCGCCATTTTTTAACTTTACCTGCCTGATTGGTGTATGACAGAGGAAAGAGATGTTAAAGGGTGACGCAGGAAGAGAATGAATTTGCATCCTCTTAGAAACAACAGGGCAAAATTGTGGACTTTACCAAGTCAGAGAACATTTCTTGAATTTTCAGTGTAGTGTTTCATCATTGGTTGCTTCAGGTATTCCCTAAATTCTATAGTGATAATAGTCAAGAAAACATGTTCAAATTAAAATAGCAATACTAATCCAGAAATAATAGAATGGTAGACAGTAAAAAACTCCATCCATTCCAGTATGTTCAATATTAGCTCTTTGCAATGTGACTTTGCAGTTCTCTCATGTGTTGGACTTCATGTTTCCAATTGCTAAATCTAGACTTGTCCTTGTGACCCGCGAAGCAGAGGATCAAAAAGTCCTTGTACATTGGTACTCACCCCTTCTCACTACTGGAAACCCTTAGAATTCCAAGTGGGGTAGCTTTCAGGAAGATGAAAGACCTTATGTTGCTACAGCCCAGACCTTGAGAGTCCAAACTAGACACCAAGCCCTCAGACACTACCCAAAGCCAGTACTGCAAAATTACCCACAGAAATATGAGAAATAAGAAATTGTTTGTTTTAAGTTACCAAGTCAGCAGCAAAGGGTAAGAGATGCCTAATGAAATAAATATTTATGTAACTAAAGCTCAACTGTAAAATATGATGTGTGATGGAATCATTGGAGAAATCCAAAGTTGAGGCCAGTATGGAAAATCTTCAAAAGCAGTGAGATTTTGGTGACTCTGTACATAAAAATTGTCAGTGATCTTATTCTGTTACATTTTGATCACCAAGCCATCTGCAAATTTTGGTAACTTTATGTTTAGACTCCTGAAAACACTTTCATATGCATCTTCCATCTATTTTTGTCAAAGATTGAAATAAATATACTTGGAGTCATTTGAATTACATACAAGTTCTTTGAGGCAAGGGACTACACTTAGTATCAAGATTTTTCGATTGTGAAAGGAGAGTATTTTAATTTGGAATTTACACACATAATGTGGTAGTTTTAAAATGAAGTATGTCTACCAGTTTTTTGGCTTTCTTCTTTCAAAAGGCAGAGGATGTGGTCTCATTAGTTTTATCATCAAGCTATTTGGGTTTACACTTTTTGGAGTAGGTCTCTATGAAGTACCATTTGCCTCTTTTTCCAATAAAAAGGCCAGGCTTAGCAACTTGTTTCTAATGAACAGATTGTGGAGGAATGATTGTCCTGTATCTTCCAGTTCAGGCCGTTGAAAGAAAGGAGCCCCTTGGATCCACCACTTTGAAGGAGGCTGGCTTATACACTGTTAGGGCAATCACACAGTCCCATGCAGAGGAGGACACGGCTACATAACCATGTCTTTCTACCACTGACCAACAGCAACCTCTCAGTCATGTGAATATGCTACCTTAAATGATGGTTCCTGGCCCAACTCTAACATCTTGACTGCAGCAACTTCAGCATTTGCAGACAGAGCCCCTCCTAAGCTGCTTCTGAATTGCTGCCTAGAGAAACTGAAATTCAAACTAAATTTTCTGTCTTAAGCTGCCAAATTAAGGGTGATTGGTTTCATAGCCATAGACAATGATTACACATAATAACAAAAGAGTACATTTTACAACATGATTTAAAAAATGAGGAATATGGGATTAATCTAATTTCAGTCTAACAGATTCAGAAACTTAAGTCTAGTTTCTTATGTTAGAGTCCAAACAGGGAATTACACATATTTTGAAGCTTAGTCTTTGGGTTCTTTAGCTCTTTTCTTTGTAAATTTTAGTGAATCTATGATTATTATTCAAGGAAACTCAGGAATCACTGTAGTAAACTCCCTTTCCTTTTATTTATCAACCAAATTGGGTTGATTTTATGCTATTAAACATTCTTCTTCTCTATCCTCCCTTCTGTATTTCTGTTCCTGTTGTGGTCAAGCCCTGGTGGATATTCTGTAAAATATTTAGAAACTTTTCAATCTGCCAATAAGGCATCATTTACAGGATATCATCTGAACACTTTTACTTGTTGCACAATGACCTGGCCCTGAATATCTTTATAATAGCATATTTTGTTCCTGCCCCACTCAGAGTTTGCAATCTAGCTGATTACAGTTCACCAGTCAAACCAGTTTGTTTCACACTTCTAAGAGAGCTCTGCTTGGAATGCTGTTTACCGCTCATTCTTCATTTTGAGTACTTGTGGTGGGCAGAGAATTGTTCATTCTCTTTAATTGCTGAATGCAGGTTTGCTGTTAAAGGGATTTTATAATCTGGTAGAGGGGGCTAACTAAATAATCCCAAACAGAAAACTATAAGGTATAACTGCCATGAACAAAAATTTTGTAATACAAAAATTTGTGTAATTAAACCTTAGTACAACTTCTGTCAAATGCCAGTACAAATAAGAATCATTCAGGGAACCTGGTAATATTCAGGTTTCTGTACCCTATTACTAGAGATTATGAGTTCACTAACCAAAGGATGCATTTTTTTCCTCCCAACATTTTTTGTATTGCATTAGCCCAAAAATTGAGTTTTGTTTTAATGAAACCACTATAATAGCTACTCCTGTGAATTAGTTAGATCATGAATGGATTTTTATTCTAGCAACCTTTTTAAAAAATTGTTTCTTTTTTAGATATACATGACATTAGAATATACCATGACATAATTATAAAAGCATGGAGTATAGCTTTACTGAATTCTGTCCTCAGTATTTCCCCTTTCTCCCTTCATCCCTCCCTGTTCTTTTTAGTTGTACATGACAGTAGAATAGTCAATATTACAATTATAAAAGTATGGAGTATAACTTATTTCAATTCCATCCCCAGTATGTCCCTCCCCCCATGTTCTCTACCCTTTACTCTACAGATCTATTATTTACTAATAGATTTTTTTTTAAATTAATGACTTGTTGATGAACACATTGATGCAATTCACTATGGTATGTTCATGTATGAGCATAGGAAAGTTAAGTGTGATTTGCTTCATGAACTTTCCCTATCTCATCCCTCCTTCCTCCATTTCATTCCCTTTGTCTGTTACTCTGATCTTTTCCATATTTTGGGTTATCTTCTGCAAATCAGAGAGAACATTCAACCTTTGACTTTTTGAGACTGACTAATTTCACTTAGCACAATATCTTCCAGTTCCATCCATTTGCTGGCAAATGACATACTGCCATTCTTCCTTATGTCTGAGTAATACTCCTTTGTGTGTACATATAACATTTTCTTTAACCATTCATCCGTTGAAGGACATCTTGGTTGGTTCCATAGCTTAGCTATTGGGAATTATGTTGCTATAAATTGCATATATATGTGTTGCTATTGATGTGGCTTCATTACTGCAGCATGCTCATTTTAGATTTTTTGGATATATTCTGAGGAGTGAGATAGCTGGGTCAAATGGTGGACCCATTCCTAGTTTTTTGAGGAAATTCCATATGGCTTTCCAGAATATTTGTATGAATTTGCAGTATCACCAATAATGTATAAGTATATGCTTCTCCCCAAGTCCTCACCAACATTTATTGTTGTTCAAATTCTTGATAATTACCATTCCAATTGGAGTGAGATGCAATCTCAGAGTAGTTTTAATTTGCATTTCTCTAATTGCTAGAGATGTTGAATATTTTTTCATATATCTATTGACCATTTGTATTGCATTTGAGAAATAGCTGTTTAGTTCTTTTGCCGATTTTTTGTTATTTGTGCTTTTGATTTTAAGTTTTTTGAGTTCTTTGTATATCCCAGACATTAATGCCCTATCTGAGGTATAGGTAGCAAAGATTTTTTTTCCCCGTTCTGTGAGTTCTTTCTTTATGCTCTTGATTGTTTCCTTTGCTCTGAGGAAGGTTTTCAATTTGATGCCATCCCATTTATTGATTTTTAATTTTATTTCTTGTGCTTTGTAAGCTTTATTAAGGAAGTCAGTTCCTGAGCCCCATGTCAGAGAGTTGGGCCTACATTTGCTTCTAATAGGTGCTGGGTTTCTGGCCTAATTCCTAAGTCTTTGATTCACTTTGAGTTGAATTTTGTGCAGGGTGAGAGATAGGGGTTAAATTTCATCTTCTACATATGGATTTCCAGTTTCTACAGCACCATTTATTAAAGAGTCTGTCTTTTCTCCAACTTATGTTCCAAAAAATTCATTTTAAAAGTAAGTTCTGCAAAGGCATTAGAGATCGGGCAAACTTCAGTGCGTCTTGTTTGTTTAGAGGGGACAAAAATGCTGACCAAGCTTTTAAACCAAATTTCATGCATTCACTGTTCAAAGTAAACCCTTTCTCATTAGCAAAAATTAGCTGAAAAATAAGAAATTCAAATATTAGATAAAATAGACTGTAAAAGAAAATAATGTCACTTGGGAGAAAGGACATTTTATAATGATCAAATGGCCAATGCATCAGAAAGAAAAAACAATTATAAACATGTATGCCAATGACAACTGAAAACTAAAATAAAAGCAGAATTATAAGCAAAAAAGTGATAAATTAATCTTATTAAAAATTGAAAATGCTTATGCCTCAAAAGACATTATTGTAAAAGTGAAAAGACAGTCAACATAGTGGGAAAACATCCTTGCAAATCATAAAACTGATTAAAGACTTATCTAGAATAGAACACTATCCATTTTAAATCAATAATAAAAAGACAAATAACCTATGAAAGAATCAAAGAGCCAGGTGTGGTGGTGGCACATACCTACAATTTTACTTACTCAAGAGACGCAGGCGGGAGAATTGCAAATTCAAGGTTAGTCTGTGAAACATAATGAGACCTTCTCATAAAATAAAATAAAAAAGCTGAGGATGTAGCTCAGTGTTAGAGCACCAGTACTACAACAAATGAAGAAATAAATAGGGGTTAAAAAGGATCTGGATAGATATTTGTCTAAAGAAGATAGGTAAGCAGCCAACATGCAGGTGAAAATTGCATTCTCAAAGAAGTTATAGAAATGACCAATATGATGTGCATGATGTCATCAAAGATTCAAATTGTATTATTAAATTACTGAAATGATAATTACTAAACTAAATAATGATGACATCATAAATGCAAATCAAAACCCCAGTGAGCTAGCCCTTCATACTCCATAAGATGACTATAATCAAAATGTTAGCTATTAACAAGTGTTGACAAAGGATGTAGAGAAATAAGAACCTTTGCATACTGCTGATGGAATGTAAATAAATGCAGTGACTTTGGGGAATAAGCTGGCAGTTTTTTAAAAAAAATTGCTCTATGACCCCTGAATTTAACTCCTAGATGCATATCAAAGAGAAATTAAAATGTATGTCCACACAAAAAGTTGTACATGAATGTTTGTAGCAGTACCATTCATAATGATCTAAGGGTAGGGACACCTCCAAAAGTTGACCATCTGAGGAATGGAACAACAAAATGTGGTATAATCACCTTTCATTACCTATCTATTGATGCACTACTAATAAATTCTACAGTATGAAAATGTTGTGCTAAGTGAAAGAAATCATACACAAAAGACATGTTAAATGTTCAGAATGTTTGATATGCAGAGAAAGGAATAACATTTGTTGCTTCTTAGGACTGTGGTAGGAGGTGATGGGGGTGGAGAATTGGGAGGTGAGGGCTAAAGTCTCTTTTGGAGGGTTACTTTTTTAAAGACAGAAGGACAGAGAGAGAAAGACAGAGAGAATCAGTTTTTATTGAGTTTTTCACATGGCTTTCATTGCTCTGACACTTAGTTGTATACGTGGGTTGCTGGGGTTTGAACCCGTGTACTTGTGCATGCTGGGCAAGTGCGGTAACCACAGAGCCACTGCTCCAGCCCCATGGAGGGTTACTTTTTGAGGTGACAAGAATGTTTTAAAATCAATTGTTATGATCTGTGTGAGCATACTAAAAACCATGGAATTATACACTGCAAATGAGTAAATTATGTGTATGTTAATTATACTCAGTGAAACCATTACCATTAAGCTCAACTAACTGAACACTGGCAACGTGCTTTCAGACTCTTAAAATTTACTGTGTAACTAACAAAATTTTATCTGTGATTGCTAATTTTCATATTTATATTTCATAGTTGATTTGTGTTAAGTATACACACCCTGAACTTCAAGAATGAAATTCCCCAAAGAAAATTTTGTTGCAATTGTTGGAATAGAGTTGGGCAAAGCAGAGCGGGCTGTGGACGGCTTTGCTTCGACAGCCTAAATGGACTGTTTGCATACAATCTAAGACCTCAGGAAGTAACAAGGCAAGGGCAATTTAAATCTAGTTAAACAAAAATCAAATTAAAAAATTATAGGCTGTTCTTTTTCTTCAGAATAACACAGAAGGGAAACAACTTCTGAACTTTGGGGACAAATATCTCAGAATGCAGATAATTATATCATAGAAAACAGAATAAAACATGAATTCCAACGTGTCAGCCCCATCCACCAAACCATTCCAGCTCTAGGAGGTTTTCCTGGAGATTTTCCCCAGATGTTTTCATCTGCTTGGTTTTTTCTTCTCCTTTACCTTTTATATAAATTTATCATGAAGGATTAAGTATTCTTTAAAAAATATTAGAAGATCTATCAATTTTTTAAAAATGCTTTCTAGATTTTTCTTATTTTCTTATTAAAACTGCATCATTTATTTTTTATTTAAAAATTTGGTTTTCCTGTAATATAATTTTTCTTTTTTGAGACGGAGTCATGTTATGTTATGCAGGCTGGACTTGAATTCAAGATCTTCCTTCCTCAGCCTCCTGTGTAACTGGGATTACAGGTGTGCACCACCATGCCTAGTTTAACTTTTAATCTTAAGGTGACTTTTCCATCTTTATTGATGTACAGTTGACAGACTTAAGTTGTATATATTTAAGATAAACAATTTTTTATGTATTTTTATCCAATGTTAATTTTTTAAAAAGACAAACAATTTGATACCTGATATGTTGTAAAATGATCACCATAATGTTGTTTAATATTTTTTTAAATTATGAGTATGAGGAACACTTCCATGTTGATTGATGGCTTCTCTTGGTATGATGCTGTCAGCTTATTTAGTATTTTGAAGCCTGGAAGAACTGGGGATTAGTGGGAGACCTGGGGAGTGGGAGAGTGTCTGCAGGGACAAGTAGACTTGGGTTGGTGAGCTCTTGGGAGAAGAGGAAGGCAAGGCTCATGGGAAGGGGGCTGGTGGACTGAGGCACAGCCAGCTCACTGCATTGGTGGTTTTTTTTTCCTTACTACAGTCTGTGTAACACCTCCTGACACTTGCTTCTCACATATGTCCCCTCTTTTAGGCTGCACTTAGAATTGATGGGCAGAGTGAATCAGTACAGTTGAGCATCCTCAGGAACATTCCTAAGAGCCAGAGTGTCCTGGCGTCTAAGGAGGAGGATGAGATACAGAACCAAGATTAGGTGCTTAAAATCTGCACCCAGCTGTGCTAGGAAGACAGGAAGAGCTATAGCCTCCGATTCTCAGAGGCTGTGCTGTGGCATAAGAGGCAATATGGAAACTCATCCTTGCTCAGGTCGAAGCTCTAGCGAATTGCTCACTGTGTGATCTTCAGCAAGTCATTTCATTCTTCTGAAACCAATTTGCTTGAACTGTCATGCAAGTAAGACCCACCTAATAAAGTTGCTATAAGAATTCAATAAGATACTAACTGAAACACAGCAAATAGTGTCTGATATGTCTTTCATAATCAATAAAGAATGCCCTTTATTATCAGTGCTCAGATGGCTCACGTCTATCACACTAGAAGTGAGACCTCAAATGTTATCTTCCATTCAGCCAACCAACAAATGCTGAAAACTAGTTGGTCATCTGATCATCTGCTGTGTTGCCATCTGTAATAGTCATTGGAAGTATTTTGAATTCCATGAAGACACTTGAAAGATTTGATAAAAGCTTACCTTAATTTTTCTAAATTAAACTATAGCTGTGAATTATGAGGATGGTTTCAAATAATTTAACATATTTGTAGTAGAGCAAATTCTGAAAGTCATGTTAGGTGGCTTCTTGAAATTTTTTTTTTTTTTTTTTTTTGTGCAATGCCACATTGTATGATTAGTGATTAACTCTTAGCATTCTGTTTGATTTTTCTCCCGTATACCCACCAGATTTGGAATTCCATGGTAACAATTGAAAAAGAATCCAAAATAGTACATGTTATTGACACATAAGCTTATATCTCCAAATGAGTGATGTTTTGATTACGAGTTATTATTAACTGACCAGAAATCTTTGAGGAGATTATATTCTTATATGCATTATTTGAATTTAGCTTTTGTATTCCAACATGCGTTGCTGGTTTTATGTCAATGTTATAAAAATTTCAGAGTATTAAAAAAACCCTCATTTAAGGAACAAAGCAAGAAAATCTAGACTGGCTAATATGTTGATATGGCTTGACAACACCCAGGACTATATTTGTATCTCTACTTTTCCACAACTATTAAGTGCTTACTAAATATTTTGTGAGTTGGATGAATTAGTGGACATTTGCCTAACGTTCTTGTGCCTCAATACCATGTTTTTGAGTTTCTCTAAGAAATTTTTTGTCCCTGAATCTATCATTTTGTATCTTTTTACATTTTGGATATCTATGTCTTTATTTTTAACTTTTCTTGACAAATTTCAGGCCTATGAGAGCTTTGTATTATTCCCCTTTGCCCTTTGCCTCTTCCTTTCCCCACACAAATAACCTGTAACTTCTGATTTCAGGGACTTTTCCTGGTGGTGGTAGTTTGTGTGTGTGTGTGTGTGTGTGTGTGTGTGTGTGTGTGTGTTTGTGTATCCTGCAGGACAAAGAACAAGACCTGAACAATTAAGCAATTAAGAGGTAAATGCAGGTTTAAGTCTTAACTCAGTGGCTTTGTGCTGTCCACACCTACTGAAAATCCTGAGAATTCATTGCTTGTCTTGGTCTTTCTCAGCCCTCTTCTCTCTTTGTCTATCACTTGTCCCTCCTTTCTTATTCCTTTATTTTTTGTTTTTTTTTTTAAAGATAGAGGGTCAGAGAGATAGAGAAACAATTGTTATTTAGTTTTTCATGTGGCTTTCATTGCTCGGACACTTTATTGTGTACATGGTGCTGGGGTTTGAACTTGCATCCTTGTGCATGCTGGGCAAGCGCTGTAACCACCAAACCACCGCTGCAACCCCTCTTGTTCCTTTCTTATAAACCATTTTCACGGTTTCTTCCAGAATATTCTACTCTCTTAGTTTTCCTCCTACCACATTTGCTGCTCCTTCACAGATGCTTTTGATGGTCATCTCTTATTTTTAACCAGTGAAGGTCACTGGGTCCTCAGATCTCCTGTTCTCTTCTTCTTCTCTCTTCCTTTCATGGTCTTTTGAATTCATCTTTTCCAGGTGTTGGGTCAAAAACTTTGGGGTCATTATTTGAGCCCCCTTTCCCTTCACATACCATTCCTAACCCATGAGCAGATCTGTTGACTCTATTTTCAAAAATATATCTATACTTTAATCACTTCAGTCTTCCACATGTCTATAATCCCAATGCAATCAATTATTTTATGCTTAGATTATTATATCAGCTTCATAAATTGTATCATCTATTCCACCCTTGTCTTGCTATAGTTTATTCTCATATGAATACTTAAAATCAGTCATCTCATATCATGATCCTTTATCTTACCATTTTAATTGTCTTCCATTTCTTTTATTATATTTATTTTAAAAACTTTCATGTGATATGATTTATAAAAAGCTACGTATTTAAAATATGTACTTCAAGAAGTTTTGCCATGTATACATCCATGAAACAACTACCACAATCAAGATTATGCTTCAAGTATCTTTACCACTAGTTTTTTTTTTTTTAGCTCTCTTGTAATATGTCACCCTTGCTCTTTCTTCACCCTCCTCCATTTCCAAAGCAACCACCAATCTAATTTTTATTACTCTAGGTTATTTGAATTTTCCAGAATTTCATGTAAACTGTAGTCTTGTTTTTCACTATGCATACTTATGTTTGAGATTCATGTATGTTGTGTATGTCAGTTGCCCAAGCTTTTTAACTGGTAAATAATATTCCATTAAATGAATATACAACAATTTGTGTTCCACTTTCCTGTTGATGGACATTTGAGCTGTTCCTAGTTTTGAGCAATGATATGTAAAACTGCTATGAAAATTTGTATGCATGTTTGTTTGACTGTTGGTTCCATATCTTTTGAGTAGTTACCCAGAAATGTAATGGTTACATTATATGTAGGTATTTTAATTTTTAACAAATGAACAAAACTGTTTTCCAAAGTGTTTGTACCATGTTACATAAGTACCAAGAGCATGTAAGAGTTCTAGTTCAACCTTATTCTTACCAGCACTAGACATGGGCAGTCATTTAATCTTAGTTGTTTGACTATATCTGCAGTGATAAGTTATTATAATTTTAATCTGTATTTTCTTAATGGCTTATGATGTAGGGCATCATGTCATATACCTATTGGTCATCACTATATTGTCTTTCATGAATGTTTTGGTCAGCTTATTCATTGATGTGACCTGACAAGAACAGTATATAGAAGAAAAAGTTTATTTGTGGCTCAGGTCTCAGTCCATAGATGACTAACTTCATTGTTCTGTGCTTTAGGTGAGACAAAATTCATGATGGAAGGGTGTGTCAGAGGAAAGTAGCTCATGTCATGACAATTAGGAAGCAGAGAAAAAGCTTCACTCACCAGGACGAAAATAAAACCCTGAAGCATATATATATATATATATATATATATATATATATATATATATATATATATATATATATATTTGTGCATTTTCCAGCATTTAATGATTGCATAAGTATTATTTGGTTTCTCATGTGAGTAAAGAGTAAGCTACATTGTTGATTCCCCCACAAGATACTCCCCTATCCTCCTTCTTTCTCCCTCCCCTCCTCTCTTATCCTTCCCTCACACCCTCCATATCCATGGTTCCCCTAGATTATGTGTTGCTTCAATTTTGGTGGGTCTAGTACATGAGCTTGACGATCTATCACCCAAGCCTGGTTTTTCTCTAGCTTCCATAAATGAGGGAAGACATTTGCCCCTTGAGTCTCTAAGTTTGGCTAATTTCACTCAGCATAATTTCTTCCATTGCTATTCATTAACCTTCAAAGGCTTCAATACTGTTGTTTCTAATAGCTGTGTAGAACTCCATTGGGTATATATATCAGAGCTTTTGGATCCATTCATCCAGTGAAGGGCATTTAGGTTGATTCCATAGTTTAGCTATTGTAAATTGAGCTGCTTTGAACATTGGTTTTGCTTTGTCACTGTGATGTGCTGATTCTAGCTCTTCTGGGAAAATACTTAGAAGAGGGGTGGCTGGATTGTATGGTAGATCCATCCCTAATTTTTGGAAGAGTCTGCACATGCTTTCCAGTGGCTGTACCAGTCTTAAGTTCCACCAAAAGTGTGCTAGTGTTCCTATCTCCCCACAACCCCTCCAGCATCTGTTATTATTTTTATTCTCTATCTTTGCCAGTCTGAGTGGAGTGAGGTGAAATCTTAATGTAGTTTTGATTTGCTTTTCTCTGATTTCTAGTGATTTAGAACACTTTCTCATGCATTCATTGGCTTGTTCTATTTCCTCTGTTGAGAAGTTTTTGTTTAGCTCTCTGACCCATTTATTGATTGGATTTTTGTGTTTTTAATATGAAGTTTTTTGAGTTCTTTGTAAATTTTGAATATTAGTCCTCTGTCGAAAGAATCACATTCATGATTATCTCTATTCTGTAGGTTCTCTCTTGATAATTTTGACCAATTCCTTTTCTCAGAAAAAGCTTTTTAGTTTAATGACATCATTGATTCTTGACTTCAATTTTTTGCTTTGGGAGTCTTGTTGAGAAAGTTTTTGCCTACTTCCATATTCTTGAGTATTGTTTCTAATTTTTCTTTCAGCAGTTGAATGGCACTTGGTTTTATTCTTAGTTCTTTGATTCATTTTGAATTGATTTTTGTGTAAGGTGAGAGATAAAGATCTAATTTCAACTTTCTGCAAGTGACTGTCCCGTTGTCCATCATAATTAGTTGAAAAGGCTATCATTCCTCTATATTATGTTTACCACTTTTGTCAAATATTCAATTTTTAAAGATTTGTGGGTTTGTCTCAAAGCCTTCTATTCTGTCGTTCTTCATGCCTATTTTGATACCAATACCATGTTTGTTTGTTTGTTTTTTAACTACAGCTCTATAGTATATTTTAGATTTAGTATTGTAAAACCTCCTGTTTCATCTTTGTTGCTTAGTAATGTTTTAGCTATTTTGGGTTTCTTGTTATATCAAATGAATTTAAGAATTGCTTTTTGATATCTGTAAAGAATGACATCAGTATCTTGATGGGGATTGCATTGACCCTGTATAGTGCTTTTGGCATAATGGCCATTTTAATTATATTAATCCTTCCTAATCAAGAACATGGTATGTGGTACATCTTGCCATCTTTTCAGGTCTTCTTCAATTTTTATATTCAATTATTTTCATCATAGAGGACTTTTACTTCCCTTGTTAGATTAATTCCCAAGTATTTTCTTCTTTTTGAGGATATTGTGAATGGGATGGATTTGCTGATTTCTTCTGCCCTATTATTGTTAGCATATAGGAAAGCTATTGATTTTTGGGTGTTGATTGTGTAGCCTGACACTTTACTAAATCTGTTTATAAGCTCAAGCAGTTTTCTGGTGGAGTTTTTTGTGTCTTCCAATTATAGGATCATGTCATCAGTAAAAAGGGATACTTTGACTTCTTCTTTTCCTATTCTTATCCCTTTGATTTCCTTCTCTTGCCTGATTGCTCTGGCTAGGTTTTTGAGGACCATATTGAATAAAAGTGGTGAAAGTGGGCAGCCTTGTCTTGTTCCTGAGTTTAGTAGAAATGATTTCAGCTTTTTGCCAGTTAGTATTATTCCAGCTGTTGGTTTATCATATGCAGCCTTTACATAGTTGAGATACATTTCCTAGATCACTATCTTTTCCAGAGTTTTTAGCATAAATGGGTGCTGAATTTCATCAAAAGCATTTTCTGTTTAAATTGAGATGATCATATGGTTTTTGTCAATAATTCTGTTTAAGTGATGAATCACAATTATTGAGTTCCGTATGTTGAACTAGCCTTGTGTCCCTGAAATGAAGCCCACTTGATTGTGATGAATCATCATCATGATGTGTTTTTGAATTCAGTTTGCTAGAACTTTATTAAGGATTTTTGTGTCAGTGTTCACCAGGGATATTTTTCTCTTTTTGATATGTCTTTGTTGGGTTTTGGTATCAGCATTATGATTGCCTCATAATAAGAGTTTAGGAGAGTTCTTTTCTTTTCAATTTCTTGGAATAGTTTAATAAGGAGAAGTGTAAGCTCCTCCTTATGGTAGTGGTAAAATTCAGTGGGAAATCCATCAGGTCCTGGACTTTTCTTCTTTGGAATGCTTTTGGTGGCTATATTGATTTCAGTGCCTGTTATTGGGCTGTTTAGACTTTCAATATCATCCTATGTCAGTTTGGGGATGTTGTATGTGTCTAGAAATTTGTCCACATCTTCTAGATTATCTGATTTAGAGGAGTATAATTTTTCAAAGTAAGTCTGATAATCCATTGGACTTTCATGAGGTCAGTGAGGATCACTCCTGCTTTGTTGGTGATTTTGTTGATTTGCTTTATTTCCTTCCTTCCTTTTAATGAGATTGTTTAGGGGGTCTGTCAATTTTATTTATGTTTTTTCGAAGAACCTGTTCTTTTCCTATTGATACTTTTTATTTTTTGGGGGGTCAGTTTCATTGATTTCAGCTCTTGATCTTGATTTCTTGCCTTTTGCTAGCTTTGAAATTAGATTGTTTTTCCTTTTGTAAGGATTTGAGGTGGAGCATAAGCTTATTTATATGGTATTCCTCCTGAATTTTAAGGTAGGTACTCAATGCTATAAATTTTCCCCTTAAGAATGCTTTCATGTGGGGCTAGAGTGGTGTCTCAGTGGCTATGGTGCTTGCTGGGCATGCCCAAGTATGAGTTCAAACCCCAGCACCACGTACACAGCAAAATGTTGGAGCAATGAAAGTCATTTGAAAAATTAAATACATTTGGTTTTTTCTCTCTCTCTCTCACTGTTCCTCTCTTCTTAAAAATAAAAAAGAATGCTTTCATGCTGTCCCAGAATTTATGAAATGTTATATCTTGATTCTCATTCATTTTCAAGAATTTCTTTTTTCTGTTCTCATGTCTTCTTGGATCCATTCTTGATTTAATAAGGTATTATTCAGTGTCTATGTATATGTGTGTTTCTGTTATTTTTTTTTGCTATTAATTGCTATGATCATGGCGTCATTGTCTGATAGGATACATGGGATAATATCTACTTTTTTATGTTTTCTAAAATTTCCTTTGTGAACTAGAATATGTTCTATTTTGGAGAAGGATCCATGTGCTGCTGAGAAGAAGGTGTATTCAGCCAATTTGAGGTAGAATATTCTGTTTGTTAAGACCTTTTGATTTATGGAGTTGTTTATATTGGAGATCTCTTTATTGTTTTTGTCTTTTTTTTTTCCCTTTGATGGTCTGTCTATTGGTGATAGAGGAGTATTAAAGTCTCCCAGTATTATCTTGTGGGGTCCATAAGTGGTTTATGTTATGGAGTATTTTTCCACGTACTTGGGAACACTGGTGTTTAGAAATTAGATATTTACTCTTGTTATATCTTCTTCATTTATTGTTCCCTTTACTATCATACAGTGGCATTCTTTATCTCTTCTGATTAACTTGGTTTTGAATCTACTTTGTTCATATATATGTATAAGTATTGCAAAACCAGTTTGCTTTCTTGGGCTGTAAGCCTGCTAGGTTTTTTTCCCCCCATCCTTTCACCCTAAAGCTGAGGATGTCTTTAGCTATAAGGTGGGTCTCCTTTAAGTAGCATATTATTAGATTTTGTTATTTTTTTTTAAACCCATTTGCTAATCTTAGTCTTTTGATTGTTGTGTTGAGACCATTTACATTTAGCGTTAGGATAGCTATGTGGTTGTAGTTCAAGGTCATTGTGTCTTATTAGTGAGTTCTGTGTTGTCTTGGTTGTCTTTAGATAGCATGTGCTTTTATTGAATTTCCTGTTTGTGGGTTTTGAGGATTATTTGCTTGTTCTTCTATCTGGAGTTTGTCTTTGAGAATTGTTTGTGCAACTGGTTTTCTTTTCATGAATGTTAGAAGTTTGATCTTATCATGAAATTTTCTTAATTCCTCTTCAAATTTGAAGCTGGGTTTTCTCGCATATTGTGTTCTTGGCTGCAGGTTATAGCCTTTAAGAGATTGAAAAATCTCCTTTTAGGATCTTCTTGTTTCTAGGATCTAATGTGAAAAGTAGAGTTGATCCTTGTTTTTTCTCTGAATGTGATTTGGCTTTTCTCTGTGACAGCTTTTAATATTATTTCCTTGATTTCCCTGTTACATATTTTGAATATGTGTCCCCATGAGCTTCTCATTTGATTGCGTCTATTAGTTATCCTATATTTTTCCTGGATGAGCATATCTGACTCTTCTAGTATGGGAAAATTTTTCCTTAACTATTTTTCTGAAAATGTTCTTTATGCCATTTGTTTGCATTTCAATTTCTTCTTGTATCCCAATTACTCTTAGATTGTTTATTCTGCTTTCATCCCAGACATTTTGATAATTCTGTTCATGCTCTGTGAGGTTTTTTTCTTTTTTGTCATTCCTGCACTCAAGCTTACTCAGCTTATCCTCATTGTCTGAAGTTCTTTCTTCAAGAGCTAAGGTTCTGTTTTCTTTCTTTCTTTCTTAACTAGGTTGAAGTATTTTATTTTATATTTTTAATTTTTTAATTTGTTCAACATAGTCTTACATATTGGAGGGAATTACTGTTACATATTCATGCATATCTTGATATTGACATAGTAAGACAGTAAGTTAAGGCCAATCTTAGACCAGGATCTGCCCCACTGCATCCATTCCTCGAATTCATGTCTCATGTCTCCTTTGTAATCTCACCACACTTTAGTTTGAAATGAACATATACATGTGTATTAATTGTTGACATTTCTGAGTTTCTCTGCCTGCCTGTGTATTGCTAGGCTTCTGATAGGAGTTAAGTATTCCCAGTTGTATTGATAAACCCTCTTGTCCCTCCCTCCCTGAGGTTCCATTTTCTATAGAAGTTAGTCTATTATTGAATTCTTCCATCATTCCTCTAATGTGATTGACTGCAGATTTTAGCTCTGTTACTTCCTTTTTCTGTTTATTTCCTTGATAATGGAAGTTTTCATCTCTTGAGTTTTATTTCTTAGTTCCTTAATTAAATCATATTTTAGTTCCTTGTTCCTTTTAATGATCTGATCTAATTTTTTCTAGCTTTTCATCTCATTCCCTGCCTTTGGGCTCCTTGGTAGAGGAGTTGTGGGTTTGAGGTGAACCTTTTCTAGTTTGATTCCTCCTTTTTTTTTTTTTTTTTTTTTTTTTTTTTTTTTTTTTTTTTTTTTTTTTTTTTTTTTTTTTTTTTTTTTGTTTTTGATTCCTCATTTTTGAAGAACTTCTTTTGAATCTTCAAATTAAGGATTCCTGTGTGGAAGGAAGGATGGTCTGTGGGTGCTTATTCCTTGAAGGTTAATGGGTCAGGCCAGACACCACCTCTCTGATAACTACCTTCTTTTAGAAAAGTGCTTATGCCTCATTTTGCTGCACCTTTTGGATCTAGGCTCTAGACAGCAGATCTGGAATGTGGTAGGGGCTCCGGGCAGCCCACTGGATTTTCAAACATCAGCGACAGAGCTGTGTTTCTGGGTCCTGGAGGTTCAGAGTTGCTGGAATGTGCCTGCCTGTGCACTACACTGAGATTGTTGGTGGTAGGGATGGGCTCAATATAACTGGACCTTGTGCATATGTGCTGGGGCTGGGCAGTTCCGGGCGGGTTTACTTGGGGGTGTGTCCTGAATACCTGTAAGCCTGGGACCAGCTAATTCCAAATTTTTAATAAGCTTGCAGGATTCTAATAATGTTCCTTTTTATGTTATTTTGAAGACATAGATTTTAGGAAAGAAATTGAGTAAAATAGTTCCTTGAAAATATTTGACTAATTCAATAAAAAATTATTTCCACCATCTTTACATATATAAAGGTAGGGATTTCTGGGAGTGAAAGCTTAACATAAGACTCACAAGTTTCTTTTGTACATTTACTCAGCAATTGATCAATAGTTATTGCACACCTTCTATGTTTCAGGTACCTACTATACTAGGTATTATAGGTATTAAGTTGAATTGTACCAAGTAGAGAAAACTGGAAATTGTTTTTCTACCTGATGATATCATTGTGTCTGTGAGTCAGGTATTTTTGTGAGATGCCACTCATAAAAGTTTCTGAGGAAAAAAGCAGAAGCCATGCTATTATATTTGTTTCTTTTTACTTAGCTTTCACAATCTTCAAACATTGCTAGAGGATACTACCGTAAAACAATGTGATTCTTAGTTAATCCATGAGAGATTTGGATGTTTTAATTAGTGCATTATAGTTACACATAATATGGGGTTTGTTTTGTCATAATCATACAAGCATGGAATATGGTTGTCTTCATTTAAGTACCCAGAACTTCCTCTTTACCTTGTTTCCTTCCTCCACTGGTTCCTCTGTGCTAATCAATTGTATTTCTTCCACTAATTAATTTTTTTAAATTAGTGATTTATAGATACACATAAAGGTAAAATTCACTGTGGTATATTTGTATATGTATATATCATAGTTTGTTCAATTTAATTCCACTGTTCTTCCCTTTTCCCACTCCTTCCTTTTTTCCCTTTCCTCTGCTCCAACCATGCCCTCCCCAACACTTTTTCCATTAGTTTGGTGTATGAGAGAAAACACTTGGCTCTTGACTATGGTTTATTTCACAACATGATGTCTGCCAGTTGCATCTATTTACTAGCAAATGCCATGATTTCATTTTTCTTTGTGGTTGAGTAAAACTCAATTGTGTTTCTTTACCACATTTTTTTCATCCATTCATCTGTTGATA
The DNA here is from genome assembly GCA_004027875.1 of Aplodontia rufa. NCBI lineage: Eukaryota > Metazoa > Chordata > Mammalia > Rodentia > Aplodontiidae > Aplodontia > Aplodontia rufa. Next base: position 127,466 of record PVKS010000901.1, read on the forward strand.
GGCACTTGAACTGTTTCCATAACTTGGCTATTGTACATTGTGCTGCTGTAAACATTGATGTGCATGTATCATGACAGTATACTGATTTTAGTTCCTTTGGATAAGTATCAAGGAATGGGATGGCTGGGTCATATGGTGGTTCCATTCCTATTATTAATTTTTTTTAGAATCTCTATACTGCTTTCCAGTGTGATTATACTAATTTGCAGTCTCACTAACAATGTATAAGTGTACTTTCCCCCTCACATCCACGACAGCATTTATTGTTTATATTCTTGACAGTTGCCAATTCTGACTGCAGGGAGATTAGATATCAATGTTATTTTGATTTGTATTTCCTGATTGGTAAGGATGTTGAATATTTTTCCATGTTATTTTTTGGCCATTTGGATTTATTATTTTGAGAAGTATGTATTCAGTTTTGTTTTTCCCATCTGTTGATTCACTTGTTTGATTTTTTGGTTTTCTTTTTGAGTTCTTTGTATATTCTAGATATTAATGCCCTATTGGAGGAGCAATTGGTGAAGATATCCTCCTATTCTGTAGGCTCTGTCTTCATACTCTTTATTATTTCATTTATTTTACAGAAGGTTTTTAATTTGATACCATTCCACTTATTGACTCCGGGTTTTATTTCTTTTGCTTTTGAAATTGTGTGAAGGAAGTCATGACTGTGCCAATATGTTGAATTATTGAGCCTATCATCAGTCTTGTATCCACTTTAAGTTGACATCTGTGGGGGATGAAAGATGTGGATGTAGTTTCATTCTCCTACATATGACTAGCCAGTGTTCCTAGCACCTTTAAAACCATTTGTTTACAACATCTGCTTTTGGCAACTTTGTTGAGTATCAGATGATTATATACCTATTTGGATTTTTCTGTGTCTTCTTGTCTATTCCCTTGGTTTTCATATTTGTTTTGGTGCCAATGTTGTGCTGTTTTTAATTAGAGGCCATCTATTGTGCTGTCTCCAGCATCACTGTCCTTACTCAGAATTGCTTTGGTCATTCTGGGTCTCTCATTCTTTTTTGTTTTCTTTTTTTTTTTTAAGAGAGATAGATGATAGATAGATGATAGATGATAGACAGAGTGAATTTTATTTAGTTGTTTTAAATTTGACTTTTTTCTGCTCTAACATTTCGTCGTGTACATGGTGCTGGGGTTCAAACCTGCATCATCGTGCTTGCCAGGCAAGCGCATAACTGCTGAGCCACTCCTCCAGCCCCTCTCTTATTTTTTCAATGATTCTAAGTATTGTTTTCCTTCTGGTACTGTAAAGAATACCTTTGGTATTTCAATGGGAATTGAATCTGTTGAACATTTTGGGTAGTATGGCCATTTTGACAATATTAGTTCTGCTGATCCAAGAACATGGGAAGTCTTTCCATGTTGTAAATTTTTCTTCAATTTCTTTCTTCAATTCTCATAGTTTTCATTGTAGAGATCTTTCACCTCCTGGGTTAGACTTATTCAAAAGTGTTTTATTCCTTTTTCTATTTATTTATTGAGGCTTTTACCAATGTAATAGTTTTCCTGATTTGGGTCTCCGTAGATTCATTACTAGAAAGCAGTTGATGGAAAGCACTGGGGTACCATCCTTATGACTGGGATATAGAGTTGGTTGGCCTGCTTGTGTTTGAGCTCCTACTGTCTGTGGTTATGAATCATTCATACTCACTCCTCTCAGCTATTTTTTTTTTCTGGAGTTGTGCTGTTTAAGCACGTGAGGACTGCCTGCAACTGTGGGGTCTGCGTACGCAGGCTCTCTGTGGACCCTCTGTGGCACAGAAGCATTCACCTATACTGTTAGAAATCACTGAGGAACTATTCCTGTGACTGAAATAAAATAGTCACCTAGCTGCCTGTGTCTTTCATGAACACCTGCTCCTTGCCACTGGACTTCCTTTAGGGAGATATATCTAGCAGTGTGCAGCTCTCTGCAACTGTGGGGCACATGAGTGGAGGCTTTCTGGGCTCTCTGAGGCACAGAACCCTCCATCCTGGGTGGATGCAGGTCAGGGTGGTGTGGCTAGGATGTCAGTTAGCTTACCTTTATCTGAGATCCCATGGAGGCTACCAGGAGCACTGGGTCAGGGCTAGCACTCTCTGGATGGGATTGGCTCTCAGGTCTGCTTCATCTCATTCCCTTTGTCTGTGGTGAGTGGAAGGAGGTTTCAGTAACTTTCAGCTAGTAGCGATTCCTCCTCAAGTTCCTTCTAGGTGGGTTACTGAGAAAACAACCCATTTCAGTGGTGCTCCCTCTGGTTTCATTCTTTGCTATCTGAAGACGGGAAGAAGCTGTGCTGACTTCATTTTCTCTCAGGAAGTTGACTAGCTGTAAACGCTACAGAATCACTGCCATGCCTGCTTGGCTTTCAGCGCACAGTGTGAGCTAACTGCTTGCTCTCTTCACTGTCCTTGCTGTTCCTGTCTCATTTTAACTCATCTGCTTTTCTTTACAGCTGTTAAGGGAGTAAGTTTATGTGTTTTTCCTTCTACCCACTTTTCTTTATCCCCCTTCCAAATTCCACCCTGGCTAGAGTTCAGGGTCAAGGAATTCCTTTTTTTTATTTTTATTTTTTAAAGAAAGAGAGGGATACAGTGAGTGAGTGTGTGTGAGTGTGTGTGTGTGTGTGTGTGTGTGTGAATGTGTGTGTGTGTGTGTGAGAGACAGAGAGAGAGAATCCATTTTATTTTATTTTTTCTTCTGGCCTTTGTTTCTCTGACACTTAGTTATGTATGTGATTCTGGGGTTTGAAACCAGGTCCTGGTGCATGCCAGGCAAGCACTCCAACCACCCAGCTACTGCTCTAGCCTGAGGGTCAAGGAATTCTGTCTTTATTTTATGCTCCAATAACCGAACTCCAAGGTCCTTCCAAGTCTTAAACTGTCTCATATTGAGAGATAGGGTATTGACTCTGTCACCCACCTCTCTGGTCAGCTGCTCTTTCACTGCTTCCTTTCTGGGCTGTGGCCGGGTAGAGTGTCGCTGCATAGATTTGCTCTGACATCTTTAGTTTCCCCCATGATCCCTTTTGAGTTATATTTTTAAGCACTTTATTTTTTAGAGTGGTTTAGATTTACAGTAAAAGTGAGCGGAAGACAGGTATCCTTTTCTGGTCACTGGTTCCATACACGCACAGCCTTCCCCACTGCGACACTTGTAACAATTAACTTACATTGATACATATATCAGCTGAACTATAATTTATGTTAGGGTTTACTATTGATGCTGGATATTCTATAGGTTTGGAAAAATTTGTAATGACATTTCTTTACTATTCTAATATCATACAGAGTAGTTTCACTGATTTAAAAATGACCCATGCTCTTATTCATCTTCCCTTCCCTTTTCTTTTGAGCATTTCTGTGATTTTGCCAGAATCATAGGATTGTATAACATGTACCCTTTTCAGCTTTGCTTCTTTTACTTAGTAATACACATTTTAGTTTCCCCCATGTCTGTTAATGGCTTAATAGCTCATTTCATTTTAACAGGGTAAAGTCTGTCTTGTGCGGCTGTTTTAAGTGTCCACTCATGTATTAAAGGGCATCTTGGTTGCTTCCAAGTTTTGGTAAGATTGAGCAAAGTTGCTATAAACATCTAAGGTTTTTGCCTGGGGATAAGTTTTCAAATCCTTTGCATAAATACCAAAAAGACAATTACAGGATCATATGGCACAAACCAGGATATTTTGTTTTGTAACAAACTGCCATATCTATCTTGCAAAGTGGCTGTGCTATTTTGCGTGCCCATCAGAAATGTTTGGGAGTTCTTATCATTCCACATCACTGCCAGCATTTGGTTTTGTCAGTGTTTTGGATTTTGGTCGTTCTGATAAATGTATAATTGCATCTTATCGTTTTTTCTTTTATTTTTTTGGGGGAGGTACCAGGCATTGAACCTAGGGGCACTTAACCACTGAGTCATCTTCCCGGCATTTTTTATTTTAATTTTGGAACAGGGTGACATGAAGTTGCTTAGATCCTTGCTAAGTTGCTGAGTTTGGCTTTGAACTTGAACTCCTCCTGCTTAAGCCTCCCAAGTCACTGGGATCACAGATGTGTGCCACCATGCCCAGCAAAATCTTTAATTTTAATACAGTACAGCCTATCAGTTCTTTGTTTTATGGATTTTTCCCTTTGGTGTTGTAAATAAAAAGTCATGGCCAAATTCAATCTCACCTAAAATTTCTTCTATGTTTTCTACAAGGAAATTTGTAGTTTTGCATTAGATTAGGCTGTGAAACACTCTGAGTTAATTTTTGCTGGTGTTGAAAGGTCTGCATCTCAATTCTTTTCTTATTTGGGTGACTAACTGTTCTAGCACTATTTGTTGAAAGGATAATTTTTTATCCATTGTCTTAATTTTGGTCCTTTGATAAAATCAATTGATTATATATAAGTAGGTCTATATCTGAACTTTCTACCCAATTCCATTAATCCATTTCTCTATTTTTTCCAATATTACTCTATCTCAATCACTGCAACTTACAGCAATTCTTGAGTCAAGCATTGTCATTATCTTACTTGGTTCTTTTCCTTTAATTTTTAATTAGATAGTTTGAGTCTTTTGCCTCTTCATTTGAAGTATTGAATTTGCTTTGTCAATATTTACAGAATAACATGTTGAGATTTAGATTTGGATTGTATTGAATCTAAATATCAAGTTGGGAAGAACTAGCTTTTGCATATGAGAGGAAACATATGACTTGACCTTCTGAGTTTGACTTATTTCACTTAATATGATGGTCTTTAGTTTCGTCCATCTTCCTGCAATTGACATATTTCCTAAGTATCTTTTATCAAAGTTTTATAGTTTTCCTCACATAGATTTGTATAGATGTTGATAAATTTATAACCATATATTACATTTTTGGAGGTGCTTCTACAAAGGTTAATGTATTTTCAATTTCAAATTCCACTTGTTCTCTGATTAAATAGAGAATAACAATTGAGTTTTGCATGTTAACCTTGTGTCCTGCAACTTTACTCTGTTTATCAGGATTTTTCTCAGGATTTTTGGTTTTGATTCTTCCAGATTTACTACATAGAAATCATGTGATACGTGAACAAAGGCAGTTATATTTTTTTCTTTCTGCTATGATTTGGGTATGGTTTGAGTGTGTCTTCCAAGTTCATGTATTGGAATTCTGTTTCTCAGTTTGGTGGTATTGAAGTGGTGGAACCTTTAAGGTGTGGGGCCTAGTTAGTGGAAGCATCATCTTCTGAGGGGACTAACACTGGTTTCCCAGAGTGCGTTACTTCTCATGAGAACAAGTTGTTATTAAGAGAGTAAGACTGTCCTCTTATCATTCTCTGCTTCCTGTCTTGCCACGTGATCTCTTTCTCTCTCATATGCTCTTGAATGATGTGATGCTATCTGCTATTTTGTGATGTAGGCAGGCGAGCGCTCACCAGAGATCTAATAGAAAAAGCTACCCAATCTTGTACTTTCAAAGTCCCCCAATTATGAGCAAAATAAACCTCTTTCCTCTACAAAGTAACCAACTTTGGACATTCTTGTACAGCAACAAAAGATGGATTACTGTACTTTCTAATCTACATACCTTTTCTTTTCTTAGTGTTTTAACCAGGGCTTCCATTACAATGTTGAAACATAGTGGTGGGAGGACATGTCACTTCTTTATTCCTTATCTAAGTGGAAAAGCTTTCAGTTTCTCACCTTTGAATTTGAGGATGGTTGTAGGTTTCTGTAGATATTTCATATCAAGTCAGTGAAGTCTTCCTCTATCTTAGTTGCTTTTTTCTTTTAGAACAAGAGAGAGGGAGAGAGATAAAGAGATAATTAATTTTCATCTGGCCTTTGTATCCTCTGACACTTAGTTGTGTATGTGGTGCTGGGGTTTGAACCCAGGTCCTCATGCCCGCCAGGCAAGTGCTCCAATTGCTGAGTCACTGCTCAAGCACCATTTATCTTAGTTTTATTTAGATTTTTTAAAAAATCAGGAATGGATGTTGAATTTTGTCAGATGTTTCTTTTGTGTCTAATGGTATGACCTTGTGATTTTTCTTCTGCAATTTGTTGCTATGATGGATTACATAGATTGATTTTTGAATGTTGAACTGGCCTTATATATCTGGGATACATATTATTTGGTTTTGGCATATAACTATTTTATTTCCCTATTGAATTCAATTTCTTAATAATTATTGAGGGTATTTTTACATCTATAATCATGAGGTATTTTAGTCTGTAGTTTCTTTTTCTTTTAATGTTTTTGTCTGGTTTGGATATGAAGGTAAAGCTGGATTCATAGAATGAATTGAAAAATGTTCCCTTTGCTTCTATCTCCTAAATAGACGTAGTAGAGATTTGGTATATTTTCTTCCTTAAATATGTTTTAAAATTCACCAGTGAACCCATCTGGATCTTCTGTTTTTCTGTGAGAAGGTACTAACTGTTAGGTAAATTTACGTAAGCTTCTGAAGATTTTCAATTTTTCAGTCAAGATTTACATTTGAAAAAATATGAATATTTGTTACAACTCCATTTGTTGAAGAGAGAATTTTTCTGCACTAAATTGCATTCTTTGTCACAAATTAGTTGCTTATTAGCTATGTGAATCTATGTCTGCACTTTCTCCTGTGTTTCATCTTTCTTCATAATGCATGTTTACATTGTATGGTTTATGTATTTATATTCAGATTTTTTTGTCACTTATGTTGTTTGCTGTTTAAAGAAACTTCCTAGAATATTGGCTATCATGTTGTGATCACTTAATGCATCCAATTAAATAAGTAAATAATGGGTAGAATTTGAGAGTTCAAGTTAAGAGAAGCTTAGCTTCTGTTAAGTGAAGTTGATGTGACAACACAGCCTGCAAGGGGAGCAGGCTATGGAAAATATGTGAATGTAGAGAAGTCTTATTAGAGAGAGATTTGAGGGATCTTTGCATAGAGGGGAACAGTCTTGGGATCTTTTCATTATTACAAATGACTTAAAGAAAACAGTTAGCATATCCATATTTTTGATGTCAATCCCTAGGAATTTCAGTCACTGATTTCTGCCTGGTATAAAGAGGGTAGGAAATGAGATTTCCCTCTTAATGTGTTTGGTATATAAGATGATGCACGTTTCTGGTCTTGGATACTTGTATGTGTTTGAAACCCCCTTTACTAGCCTGACATCTGGCTGAGGTATGATTCCTTTCTTTGATTTCACTCAGCCCTGATCTTCCAATTGACCTTTGACTGCTGACTTCTGTACTTTCCTTGGTTCCAGATTGTCTGCTTGGACTGACCCTGTGCTTAATTCCTGACCTCCTCATGACTCTTAGGAACCATGGCCTGAACACTAGATTCACTGCTGTCCACAGTTTAGTCAGAAGATTGAAGCCTTTGGAGTAAATGAATTCTTGAAGGGAGGAGAATATGTACTATTGTAAATACAGGTCCCTTGGTTCAACATTATAAAAAATTCAAAATAGAGAAAAAGAAGAAGAGAATAAAAAGGAATTACATATACAGATGCATTAGAAGGGTGTAAAGGAGAGTAGATATTTTCATGAAGAAGAGAATAATTAGCTGAATGAGCTTCTACGATAGAGAATAGGACTGAGTCAAATCCATTGCATTGCACAAACAGGAAGCCACTGGTGATCTTCAATTGTATTTTGGAATTTTCTTGCTAGATAATTTAGGTACTGTTTTAAGTGCACTTCACCATTTAAAGATGAACTTATGTTTTTGTTTGTGTAAAAGTAGGCTTTTCGAATAGATGATTGGGCTTAATCATTACTAGAGGTATGAAGGAGCGGGATGTATGGGGGTGGGGTGGAAAAGACTGTAGTGAAGAGAAAGATATAGAATTTTCAGTTTTTTCCTTAGAATTTTACCTTCCTCTTCCTTTCTTAACAAACCCAAATAACACAGAAGTGGCAGGACATAGTCTGGATTTAGTGTGCATTCTCTGGGTAAGGCAAGTGTTTTTATGTTTGCTGCAAAGAAAAAAATAGCTCTTTGTTCACCCATTTCAAACTCTGATTTACTGTTCTTAAAGGCTAGCAGCATTTGGAAATCTGCTGTGTCTACTTCACTGAATGATCTTAGCCAGTTCAGATGGTTTACACGACAGAATGGTCTCATGCAGTTCTTTCAAAAGTTCAGATCTGAGCTTAAGAAACTGAAGCTGGCAATGAGATATGTGATTAGGCATATCAGAAGGACAAAGATAGTCTTGTGTTGCCACAACAGGCGGGGTGTACAAGAGCTTATTTCATAGAGAAATGCGTATATTTAAAATATATGTTCATATGTAATATACATAAAATATGCATGTAATTTATTCCTTTCATTTTCATAAAAATATTACTCCTCCATAATGTAAGATGACTTAAAGCACAAAGTGATTGGTCAATCCCATTGTAGTTTTTGTAATGGATGTTTTTGACTGAAATTTTAACTACCTAATTTATAGGTTAGTTTATAGTGTACACACACACATACTCACACACTTTTAAGATATGTGCTAGAAGAGAACATACTGGTTTGTGGGACCCTGCTTGATTGCGTGCTACAATTCAAGGTAAGCAGGTGGCCTAGTGAAATATAAAAGGCTTGCTAAACAAAGAATTTTATTTCCTAGTTGGTGCCTGCAGGGGAGGAATTATGAAAGGAAAGCAGAAATCTGACAGCTAAAGAGAGTCCAGAATTTTGAAATGAGGTGTTTTTATTGATTTTAAAAGGTATGCAAATTAATTATAATTTACAAACAAACCTAAGCTTTTGAAAATGATAGATTATTCTAAGCAATAATAACAGGTAAAAAATAGTTCGTTATACTCTGTAAGAAATTATAGTAATAGCTCAGTAGAGTGGTATGACTCTTTTATCATAGATGACAGATTTTATAAGAAACCAAATAGGTATACAATTTGAAATAATTGTTCACTGCTTCGTTACCTATTCTTTTGTACAAGCTATTAATAAACAGATCAACAGAAAAGTTCCTCAGGGAATTATATCATGCCAAATTTTAAGGTGCTCTGTGGCACAGATTCTAGCATAAATAATTTCTAAATAGGAAAGACCATCCACCTCAAGCTAAATAAAGTCTTCATTTTAGTAGACATAGTAAATAAACACTGCACACCTTGCATTTCTGAATTTAATAGTTACTTGGAGCCACAAATGCCCACATTTGTTTCTGTATTTTCATAGGTGATTTCACTAAGCAGAAACCCTTGTTAGTCCTACATTCACATAGATAGAAGGTCAAAGTTGGTCAGTGAGCCAAGAAATACCATATCAGGGTTTCTTTCCCCTCCAATTGAAAAAGGTATAAATTGTGGAATTAGTGTATTGATTGAAGGCTACAACTTCAAGCAATCAGTTTTTCTGGCTTGACAAGATTATTTTATCCTACTTTTCTTTTATTATTATGTGTAGTATTTGAGTCATCCTTCAGGCAGATGAAGTGACAGCTTGATTTAACTCAATAAAATCCACCAGTTAGGTAACCTACTGAGCTGAACAAAAGATGAAAACGATGGCGGGGCAGGTGCACTGTTAGTTTAAGCAAGCAGAGGGGTAGCAGGATGAAGGAAATATTAACAGAAATTATGCTCCAATCAATGCAATTCTACAGAAACTTGAGAGAAATTTGTGAGACCTTCTTTCTGGACAATTGAACAGATAATGCCTTTGCTTTAAAAACAAAACCAAATAAACAAATCTTTAAAACTAGTCTACACACATAAAAAACAATGCTGCTGTGAAAACTGTGCTTTTGTGTAATTGCAGCAAGAACAATAATGTTTAATTTCTTGGTGTATTTGAGATGAAAATGCTGCACAATTGATTTCTGTTAGTTTGGAAATTAAAACTATAATTTGTGTATCTTTCATTGAACCTAACCTTTGTTTTTTCACATCATATCCAATTGATGCCTTTCATAATTTCTTCAAATTAGAGTATTTCAGCATTTACAAATAACATCAATCTGAATTTTCCTGAGAAATTTAAACATGTAAACAATACAGGATATTTGGTTTGGTTTGCAGGACTAGAGAAGGAGTCATAATTTACTTTTAGGACTGAAGTCTTTATTCAAAATTCTTTAGGCCTAAGGATGCTTATTGCTCTTTGATGACATGTTAAGCTTTCACTGCTCAGGCAATTGAGAACAACTTTTAAAATTGAGAAGTTTGCTTTTAAAATTGAGAATTTCATGAATACTCAGTTTTAAAACTGTGGAAAATCCTTGTATTTCACATTATTTAGTGTGTTCAGTTGAATAATACAGAAATCTTGGAGTATGGGTTAGGTTTGTGGTGTGGTTCAAGATGGGGAGTGCTTTCATTATCATTAGGAAGTTTATTAACTCCCTCAATGCAGCCTTCTTAGGTTTCAAGTAGATCTGATCTGGTTTTTGCATAAGGAGTGTTGCTTATTCAACTCAGATATATAAGGAACAATTATTTAAAAGCTTTACAGAGTTTTTTTAATGAACAATAAATGAAGCAACTTCCAGAAATTCTTGTACATTGAACATCACACTCTTGTGGCCTAGTAAATAGATTCTTTCCTTGCACAGTGATTGTGACGATGTTTTAGTATTTAATGACATTCCTATAGGAGGATTATTCTGTTTCTATCCAGACACAGTGGGAGCAAATACAATACTGTTTTAGCACCTCAGATCCAGGATGGAGAAGTCATGGTGCATGGGCTGCTATTTTTTAACTGCTTGTTTTTTCAAAGGGATGCAAGTCAGATTTAGTTGTTAAATTTATTTTTTTTCTGTAATTCTTATCATTTCTCTTCTCTGAGTTTTCTCTTCCATATACATTTGTGTTGGAGTACTTTTAAAAATAAAGGGAGAATTTCTGATGGATAGGTAAAGTAGTATGGAGACAGTATGATTGCTTGTGTTGCCAGCATCTGAAGCGGTTCCATGTGCATAGCAAGCATAGCTAATTCATATAATTGTGGAGGAACTTCAATTGATTCTGCTATGAACCCCCTTTACAGGAAACACTGACATTATAAAGACTGATTATTTCCAAACACTTTCCAATTCCTTTATGACTCCCCAAATTGGAAGTACCTGGAAGAGCTGTTGTTAACATAGTGGAAATTAAAATTTCAGGTCTAAGTATGTAAGAATTCTATAATTCTTAGAGAGAGAGAGAGACAGAGAGAGAGAGAGAGAGAGAGAGGAATTTTTTTTTTTAGAATTAATGCATAATTTTCTTTTTAGAATAAATAGTATTAAATATATTCCATGGCAGTTGTTTTGTAAGCAATCTACTGGGTATGTATACAGTGACTTTATCTAAGATGTACTTTGTAAGGTACCATCCTATGTCCAAAAGAGGATTCAATTCATGTTAGCACAAGATGTTGAAAGCAATCATTAGAGTAATTTGTCAGAGAATTCATACCTAAACTGACTTTTTCACCCACCTTCCTCTACACGTGCTCCATTTTATGTCTGAAATCACTCTGGGAATGAAACAATTATAGTACCACCTGTTTAATTTCAAAATTTATATAGGTTTTTCTTTAGTTTGATTTTATTTTGCATCAAAGTATACATGTTCACTTTGGTGACTTTTGGCAATTATTTATGCCTGTGTTATAGTTTCCCAAAACAGGATATAGAGGAACATCTACCACCTTGAAAGTGCCCTCTTGCCCCTTTGAAATTAATCCTCCCATGCCCACAGGCAATCAAAATTCTAATGACCGATCTAATCTCTCTGTATGTATTCTTGCTTATGTTTGTACTTCTTATTAAAAAATCACTTTTGATTCATTTATAAGATAGAATGAAATCCTTTATAGGAATTATAAATGCATGTGTTCATGTCTGTCTCCTTTCACTCAAAATCATATCTTAAACATTCATTTCTTTTCCTTTTTATTTCTGGATAACATTTCATTATATAAAAGGAGTATAGTTTATTTATTCACTCTCTGGTCCTTGGATATTTGAGCTGTTTCCAGTTTTTGGTTACTGAGAATAAGGTAGTTAAATATAAGCTTTTTGTAGAATTAATGTTTTTAGTTATCTTGGTAAATATACAAGTAAACTGCTAGTTCACAGATTAGACATGCTTCATTAAAATATTTGAAATGTGCACACATTTCTTTTTTTAAATTTTCTATGTTTTTAGAGACTAGTTCTATGAATTCTCAGATATACATAGATCATCACCATATTCAGGATCCAGAATGGTTCTTTTACACCAAAAACTTGTTTTTGATGGACATTGTGGTCAAACACTTCCACTCTCTCTATCCATTGGCGACGACTGCTGGGATCTCTATCTTCATGGTTTTGCCTTTAGTAAAATGTTATATAAATAGAATCATACATTTGTAACCTTTTGATACTGGCTTAGTTCATTTAGTGTACTTCCTTTGGGTTTCATTCATGTTTTTCTTTGAAACTATACTTTGCTCCATTTTAGTCCTGGATACTATTTTATTTTATATATATATATATGTGTGTGTGTGTGTGTGTGTGCGCGCGTGCGCCACATTTTGCTATTTATCCCATGAAGAGCATTTGTCTCATTTTAAGTTTCAGGTTAATATTAATAGAGTTGTTATAGCTATTCAGGTATAGTTTTTTTAAAAATAAGAACATGGAGTAATTTTTTAATGACACAAGAAAATAACATTACATAACAAACTGGTTACAAGTGGTAGGCAGAGAATGACTTCACTTGTGATAAAGCAAAATGTATAAACACTTATAGAAAAACCTAGACTGTCACATGCCAATTTTTATTTGATTATAAATTCTATTTTTTAATGTGTGTTAAACACACTAAATGTACTTTTCAGTTCTAGGAGACTTTTTGGATGTCTTTGACTTCTACATAGACATGTTAAACAACAGTTTTATTTCTTATATCCTCAACTTTATGAATATTTTTTCTTACTCTACTAGCTAGATATTTACAAATATTGATTTTGGAAGTGAAGAGAGTAGACACCCTTGCCTTGTACTTAAAATGGAAACATATGCTACTAAATATGAATGTTTTTACAATAAAAGGGCATTAATTTTTTCTGTTTTTCTGCATCAATTGATGTAATCAATTTTTCTTCTTTATTCGACTGATATGAATAATTACAAAAATTAGATTTTAATATCAAGCTAATCTTGCATTCCTGAGACAAATTTCATTTGACCATGATGTATTATTTTTAAAATTTATAGCAAGATTTAATTAAGCTTCTGTTGTTGACTTTTTGGGAATGTTCATAAGGGCTCTGTACTCTACTGATCCACATTTTGTGATACGCTGACTACATATAATGAATTGGGATGTGATCCATCCTTTTCATTTTCTTGGAAAAATTCTTTAATATTAGAATCACCTCTTCTTAAAAATTTCATAGTGAAAGCTACTAATTGAAAAAGAATTATCTCAACCTGTTTATGTAAAATTTTCAGTTAGCTTTGTCTTATACAATTTTTTCAAAGATGTTTGTACAGGGACCAAATTTGGAAGTCAGACATAGTGTTTCTGATCATAGCAGAGGTCAGATGGATATGTACTTGAGATAAAAAGATAATGTATCCTTCAGTGAAAAGTTTGAGCAAATTTGCTAACAACCCTGCTATAGGATTGTGGAATCCCTAAGCTCAGGAGTGCTCAGTTATGACACAAACCCATGTATTCACATCTGCCTGCACCTCCTTCTCCATCAGCCTTTTGGAATTTAGAATTCAAAGTGTCCTAATATGAGCATGAAGCCTGCTTTGCTAACAGTAATAAAGTTCTCTGATTCAAAATCCAACATCTTATGGCTTCTGGTAGTATTGAGAAAAATGACGGGAAATCTTCTTTCTGTGCCAGTAGCTGCAAAATTTTAGGTGGAGCAATTTTTCACCCTGGGAATGAATTTTCAGTTATGGAGGTTTTTAAATTACAAATTTCAGTTTCTTTACTAGATATAATGTTGTTCATATCTGTGTATGTCCTGGTAATTCGTGAGTTTGAAGAAAATGGCTCATTTCATGCAAGCTTTTAAAATATATATGCACAAAGTTATTCATTCTTTACTATCATTTTAATATTTTTCCATATCATTCCTTTATGATTTGACTAGTGTCTGTGTGTTATGTAGTGATAACCCTTGTTTGTATTTGGTATAATAATTTGTGTTTTCTCTTTTATTAGTCTGGATAAAAGTTTATTGATTTGATTGATCTTTTTAAAGAATACATTTTTGGTTTTATTGATTTTCTTTATTGTCTTTTATATTTCCTACAACATTAATTTATTGCTCACTTTGAAATTTCCTTCCTTTTACTGACTTTTAATATACTGTACTTTTCTCCTGCCAGTTTTGTAACATTGTAGCTTAGATATTCATTTGAGAGTTTCATTTTTTCTAATATAAATACTCAGGGCCATAATTTCTTAAGCACTGTTTTGCTTGCATCCATAAATATAATTACATAATATTTTCAATTATACTTTTAGTTCAAAATATTTTTGAACTACTCTTAAGAAATCTTTAGTGACTCATGGGTTATTTGAAAGTGATTGATTAATTTCTAAGTATTTGAAGATTTTCTAGTTATCATTCCATTACTAATTTCTAGTTTAATACCACATAGTCAGCATACCTTGTATGATTTAAGTTATTTTAAATTTTAAAGACTTGTTTAATAGTCTAAGATATACTCTATCTTGGTAAATATTTCTTGTGCATTAGATGAAATTCTGCGGTTGGTTTGTGAACTGCTCCATAAATGGTGCTTTTCAGTTCTTTTATTTTCTTGGTGATCCTTTTTTTTTTTTTTACTCTTTTAAAATCAGTGACTGAAATCTCAACTATAGTTGAAGGTTAGTCCATTTCTTATTTCAGTCCTTTTTTTTTTTGTACTGGAAATTGAACCCAGGGGTGCTTAAACACTGAGCCACATACCTAGTCCTTTTTTATTTTTCATTTTGAGACACTATCTCACTAAACTGCAGACACTACATTTGAACTTGGGATCCTCCTGCCTTAGCAGCCTCCACCTACCCAGCCTTTGGAATTACAGGTGTGTGCCACTATGCCCAACTCTTACTTCAGGTCTATAAGTTTTGTTCTTATGTATTTTGACTCTGTGTTGTTAGATATAGCCATATTAATGGACTGGCATTTTACCTATTTAAGTGGAATACAGAAATCCTACACATCACATCTTCTGCTTATCTTATTGTTATATCTATTGCATATAAATTGTTTAAGATACATTCTACAATGCTATAATTTTTTCTTTCAACCATTTCCTATAGTTTAAATCATTTAAGAGAAGAAAAATAGTCTATTACTTTTACCCAGATGTTTACCATTTTGGTTGTTTTACCATTGTTCTTAAAATATTGTTTTCTTCTGATTTACTTCCCAGTCTGAAGAATTTCTTTTCACACTCTTTTAGTGTAAATCTCCCTGTGACAAATTCTCATCGTTTTCCTTCATCTGGTCTGAGAATGGCTTCATTGGCCTTTGCCCCTGAAAGGTACTTTTCACTGGATACAGAACTCTGGATCAACGACTGTTTTGGTCAAATATTTTACAGATGATCCTGTGTTGCTATATTCCGTGCTTCCTTACGGGAATTCCACAGTAATTCAAACCGTTATTCTTTTAGGGATACTGTGTTACTTTTATCCATTACATGTCAAGATTCTTCTTTGTCATAAGGTGTTGGAAGTTTCATCACAATATGTATGTTCACAGATTTCTTTAGTTTATCCTATTTAGAGTTTGCTGAGCTTCTGGAATCCACAAGTTTATGTTTTTCACAAATCTGGGGAGTATTCCACCATTATTCTTCAAAGATGTTTTTTAAGAAAGAGAATTTCTTCCTTCTCTATTTTATCGACATGAATGTTAGCACGTTTTGGTTGTACGGTAGGTTCCTGTTGCTCTATACATATTTTAAAATTATTTTTTCTCAAGACATCAGATCAGATAATTTCTGTCACTTCCATTTTAAGCAATTAATTATTTCCTGTCTTTTCTCCATTCTGGTACTAAGTTCATTCTATGAATTTCTTAAATTTTGATTTATTGTAGCTTCTTGTTATTATCATTTGATTCTTTCTGTACCTGCATTGTTCTATGCTGATGTATCCTTTTCCTATTTAGGTAAAATGTGCTTATTGTTACCTCTTAGAACATGATTTTAAATGCTGATGTAAATTTTTTTGTCTGATAATTGCAATATCACTGACACCCTACATTTGGCATTGGTTGATCATCTTAAATGTGAGACATTAAAATTTTCCTTACAACAGTTGAATAATTTGAATTATATTCTGAAAATTTTGATGTTACCTTTTGTGACTCCAGGTCTTATTCACATCTTAGTGATAATAGCACTAACTTTGGGAGTTTTAGAAGGCCAGATCCATACATGTCCAGCTTGGTGGTGAGTCCTTATGCAGCTCTAAGTTCATTTCCAGCCTCTTTGTGACCTCCTTTGGTAATTTTCGTTTTTCTCTAATGCTTGGGCTTCAGCTTTAGTTTCTTTGCTATTTTGTGACCTTGGTGTTACTGTGTCTTCCTCTAGGGTTAAACAGTATTGGGCGGGGGGAGGGGGGATTTTGCCCCATACTGTTAAAAGAACTGTTTCTCCATTCTGAGGGGAAGTCTCCTACCCTTGGAATTTGTGTACCATCTGCTGAACTATTATGTCCACAATAGCCATGGGATTCCTAAGGACTGAGGGAAAAGAGAATTGCAAAGACCAATAAATTTTTAAAAATCATGAGATTTGCCACACTGTGTCTGACCTATAATAGGCTTCTTTTCTTACCCTTGGACCAGAGATAGGAAATTTCTCTCAGAACTTTTTCTGTCTGGATCTTAGCCAGAGGTACAGTTTTTATAATTCGTAGTCCAGGCCAAGAGATACTGATGGAACTATGTATACGCAACTCACCATTTCACTCTCAGTTCTGTGGCTTTCATATACTGGTTCCCTTCCTTCATCCTCCAGGTACAATTTGCAGTTTAGAATTTTCATATGACTGCCCTGTGCATTTTATGTAGTGTTTACAGTTACACTTAGTGGGGGAAAGGCTGAGGGGTGTGCTTATCCACCTTGACTAGAATCTGAACTTATTAAATAGATTCACAGAATTATCTGTAGTAAAATAATATCAACTCTTGGATTGGCATTAAGTACTCCACTCTGGAAATATGAAATGAGACAGAGGCTGGGGCTGCCATCAGGGTCCCAGCAGGCAATTGTCTCTGGGTGGGCAGGGGATCAGGCACTCAGACCAGAAGATAGCATATTGAAAAGTTGCATAGATGGCCTATTTTTAACTTTATAAAAATCTGCTGGGCTGGAGTGGTGGCTCTGGAGTGAAGGCACTTGCTTGGCATGTGGGAGGACATAGCTTTGAACCCCAAAACCATGTACACAAAGAAGTGTTGGAGCAACAAAGGCTGGATGAAAAACTAAATAAAGTTGATTCTCTTTATCTCACTGTCCCTCTTTGAAAAACAAAACAAAAAACCCAAAATGAAATAAACAAAAAACTGCAAAACATTTCCAAACAAGGTTGAAATATTTTGTATATATACCAGTTACATATGACTAGTGACTATGTCAACATCAAATTTTGGTATTATCATCAGTTTTAATTTCAGTTATGTTAGTGGGTCTAAAATGTATGACTTTGCTTGAATTTGATTTTTATAGTTAACTAATAATTTATAATATTATCCTTGTGCTTAATTGCCATTATTATGCCTATTTTTGTGTTGTGTCTATTTGAGAGGCAATGATAGTGTCTGATTTTTTTTATACTTGTAATAGTTTTGGAAGAATTTGATGAAGACAGAAATATCCTTTAGTAAAAATATTTTAGTTCTAAAAATTAAAGAATAAAAAGACTATTACAGAAGTGGAAGAGCAGAGTGATTAAACCACATGACATTGGAAAAGTTATTTAAACTCTTGTGCCTCAGTGTTCTCCATGTAAAATGAGGAAAATCTAAGTATCAACTTCAGACTTTTGATAATCATTAGAAAACATAACATTTGGAAAGCCTCTAGAATTGTTCTTGGTCCATTTTGTGTGATCTGCAAGTTTGCTTCAAAAATTATATACATATGCATATATACACACATACATACATGTATACATATGCATATATATACACATACATACATGTATATATATTTGAGTATATATACCCATATATATGTATGGGTAAAACATATATATGGGTATATATGTTTTATACCCATATATATGTATATAAAACAATATATATGTATATATACTAAAATAATTATATATATTAAAGAGGAATTAATTTTGTAATTGGAAGAATAATTTTTCCCATGTTTTGGATATATAATATTGAGCAATATGTTTCCTGGGCATAATGTTTTGAGATGCCTCTTGGACTAAAAGTAGAGTTGGTAGGTAGATTGATAAATAAATCTGGAGTTCAAGAGAAACCAGGAGTCTGTTATTTCTGGAGCCAACTGAAGGAAGTATTTTAAGGAGATGAGTATGTTTTAATAGATGCTGTCTGTGCCTCCCTCCCCCCCTTTGGACCTTGGCATTTTGAGTGCTTCTGAAAACTTTCAGCTGCTAATTATCCACAGCTTTGTATCTAAAGATTGTTTGCAGCAGCAAAGCACTCTGCTAAGCATGAACCAGACTAGAAATACTGAGGAATTATATAACACTGCCATTCAGTATCCTTTAACGAGTATGGAGTCAAGATAAATTCCCCGAGTACAGGGAAGTCACTGCATAAAAACCCCAGTTCATGGAAACTTAGGTGGAAATAATGCTGAGGTGAGTGATCACACTGTTTCTATGTTTCCTCATGGAACTCAACTGCAGCGATAGCACTTTCAATAATACATTCTTTATGTGACTTCCCTTTCCTGTGCTATTTGTTGCTCACTTATTAACACTACCTGATTTCCCTAAATTACCTACATGCCTTTGAACCTTTATGCTAGAGTCAGCATTGGGGAAAATCCTAGTAGACCTAAAATTTAAGCAAGATGAGGACTGTGCTTTACCACTGAAGTTAGCATTAGAAGTCTTGAAAGATGAGTCTTTGTAGAATGTTGCAGTAAAAGTTTTACTGGATCACCTTCATGAAAGTAGGGGGGGAAAGTAGGGATATTAATAATGAAATGGTGTGGTAGAGGGAAGCAGAAAAATGGAAAATTAATTGGATCTAATATGGAATCAAGATAAATTTTTTTGCTTGAAAATGAATATAATGACAATAATGTGTTGTTTACGCTGATTTAGTAAAGAGGAGAAATGATGGTAGAGGAGAGAAAAAGAGACAATTTCTAGAATTAAATACTTAATAAGTATAGAAAGAAGGGAATTGAGTGGGGAATTGAGTGAAGAAGTCTTTAAGTAGGAGCATAGTAAGTCAAGGAAAAATGCCATACAGGACAAGATTTGGGCGAGAGGGTAGAAATGGGAGTATGTGGAATGTCTTTTTTGATTGCTTTTATTTTTACTCATTTGTTGAGACATAGGAGGCATGCAAATTTGAGGAGGATGAATAAAATTTGAAAAAGGCATTAAGGGGAATGAATTTGTCAGAGAAATACTATAGTTTTCAAACTTAAAATACATTTATGTTGTTATGAAGTGAAAAAGAAACCAATGAATGTATCTTTGTGAATTTCTCCAGTTACATTCAACTGCAGAGTACAGAGCAAAAAACAGATAGAGAATTACATTTATCCAGGCTTGAAGTTTTTTCCAAGTTAATATTATGAAAAGAGAGACACTGTATGAGAAAGAGTGATTACAGTGATGGATCACCAAGTGTATGGTGGGTAAGAAATGGAAGAAATGAATAAAATTAAATTGATGTTGGATCAATGAATTGAAAACCCCGGGGTGTCTCAAAATTGCTGGAGTTAGGAGTCTGAAGGAAGTAAAATATAAAAACAGAAAGTTGTGGCCTAGATGGTGAGATGACTGTAGTTAAGATTAAAGAGAAAAAGTAAAATTATTATGAGTAACATTTAAATATTTTAGGTTTGCAAGCCATACAATCCATGCTATATTTACTCTGTTTTGCTATTGTAACTGAAAAGCAGCCACAGCTAGGACACTAACTACTGAGCATGGTTGTGGTCCAGTAAAAATCTCTTATAAAAACAAGTGGCTGAGCAGTTATAATAAGGCTGCAGAATATAAGTTAATATACAAATGTCAATTGTTTTCTTATACATTAGCAGTGGACTAAAGGAATTTGGAATAAAAAATATATTACCATTTGCAATGGCACCACAATGATGAAATACTTAGGTATAAATTAGCAAAATATATGGAAGATCTGTATGGGGAAAACTGCAAAAGTCTGATGAAAGAAATCAAAGAACAACTGAATAAAAGGAGAGATTCAACATGTTCATGGATAAGTAGACTTTGTTACCAAGATGTCACTTCTTTACAACTTGATCTATGGTTTCAAGGAATACCAATCAAATCTCAGCAAGATATTTTGTGTACATCAACAAATTGATTGTAAACTGATTCTGAGAGTTGTATGAAGAGGCAAAAGACTGAGAGCAAGCTACACTGTAAGAAAGAACAGAGCAAAGTCAGAGGATCATCATTGCTAAAATGGACTTACAGTAACCAAGAGAGTATCATTTTGGCAAAAGGGTAGAAGAAAAGATCAATAGAATAGAAAGGAGAGTCTGGAAATAGATCTAAATAAGCATCATTAGTTGATTTTTGGTAGAAGAGAAAGGCAATACAATGAAGAGCAGATAGTTTTTTTTTTTTTCAAAAGGTGGTGCTCCAACAACTGGACATTTAGATACATGAGATAGAGGGAGATAGATCCTATATCATTAACAACAGCTAATTGTATCTCACACCTAAATGTAAATGCAAAACTACAAAAGTATAGCAAGGTTAAAAGATAACAAAAGAGAAAATCTAAATGATCTTGGGTATGTTAGTGCTTTTTAGATACCTTAAACCTTAAAAGATGGAAATTGGTTAAGTTAGATTTTATTAAAATTAGAATTTCTGCTTTTAGAAAGATACTGTTAAGAGAAAGAAAAGATAAACCATAAAGTTGGAGAACATATTTGCAAAGCACATGTCTAATAAAAGACTGTTATGCTACAGATATATAAAACTCCTCAAAACTCAACAAGAAACTGAACAATTAAATGAAATAGTTGGTCCAAAATCTTAATAGATATGTCACCAAAGAAGTTACACAGATGTCTAGAAAATATATGAAAAATATTCAACATCCAATGCTATCATGGAAATGCAACTAAAAACCAAAAGGTAGCACTACACAAGGAGTAGAATGCCAAAATCCATAACACCGAGAAGACCAAATACTGATGAGAATAAGGAGCAACAAGGGCTCTCATTTGTTGATGGTGGGAATGTAAAATGGTTCAGTAACCTTGAAAACAATTTAGCAGTTTCCTACAAAAGTATAACTTACCCTTCATATGTTCTGAGTAATTATGTTTTGTCTCACCTCATTAAGACAAGTATACCTAAAATACCAGAGATTGGGTGGCTGGGAAATACCAAGAATTTATTCCTTACAGTTCAGGAGGCTGGTAAGCCCAAGATCAAGGTACCAATGGATTCTGAGAGTGCTGATATAGAGTTATTTTTTCAGTGTGCCCTTATATGATGGAAGGGGCCAGGAAGTTCTCTCAGATCTCTTTTATAAAGTTACCAATCATATTCATGAGAGCTTGGCCTTCATAACCTTATCTCCTTCCAAAGCTCCCACATCCTAATACCATTATCTTAGGACTTCATATTTCAACATTAGAAATTTTGGAGTAACACAAATATATAACCCATACCACACTTCTTAGTATTTACTGAAGAAGACAAAAAGTTATGTCCACCCCCAAGCCTGCACATAATATATTTATAGCAGCAATTCATAATTTCCAAAACTTGGAAGCAACTGAGATGGTGCTCAGTAGGAAAGTGGATACATCAACTGTGTTACACTCAGGTCATGTTTCTCTTTAGTGATAAAAAGAAACTGATGAATTATGAAGCCATTAAAAGATATGGAGAAAATTCAAGTGCATATTTCTTTGTGAAAGAAGTCAAATAAAATAGACTAAATGCTATCTTATTCCCACTCTAACATTCTGGAAAATACAAAAAATACAAAGACAATAAAAATGTCAGTGGAGTTCAGGAGTAAGGGTAGAGGGAAGAACCAATAAGCAAAGCATAGAGCATTTTAAGGGCAGTGGCAGTACCCTGAATGATACAATGGTGAATAGGTCATTGTGAATTTGTTCAACCCCATTGAATATACAATTGGCATAATGAACCTTAATGTAGACTCTGATTTGGGTGATGATGATGTTATTGATGTAGGTTCATTAATTGTAACCAGTATACACCAGGGGACGTTGTACATGGATGGGTCCGGGGGATCTAGGAAATCTCTGTACCTTCTGTTTAGTTTTGCTGTGAACCTGAACATGCTCTAAAAATGTAGTTTATTAAAAAAACCAAGTGACTGGTCCACTGGCACAATTTGCCTACTAAGGAGAATCAATCCAGTAAGAAGACAACTAGAAGCTGAAGACAAGGAGTGAGTGCTAACTGTGCGATATATATATGGGCTCCAATATTACCAGCCCAGGAGAATAATGCTGGGGAGAGTGATGTTGAGCTTGAGCCTGGTATTCAGGAGATCAGAGAGAGAAGGGGAGAGACTCTGTTATTAGTAAAAGACTACACAAAGGAGAGATGAAGTAATTTTTCTTTTCCACCATGCACAAAGTTCCATGAATTCTGAGTATCTGAACTTGAGCATTGCTAAGATGCAAAGGCTTTTTTTGTAGATGTAGTTGTTAAGGATTAAAGAAATATGGAGGTGAGGCTGGAGCGGTGGCTTGGCGGTTGTGGTGCTTGCCTGGCATGTGTGAGGATGAGAGAGTTCGGATCCCAGCACGATGAAGTTTCAGCAAAGTCCACATGAAAAACGAAATAAAATCTCTCATTCTCTCACTGTCCCACTCTCTTAAAAACAAAAATATGGAGGTGCAACCAAAGGGCCAAATTTATCTTAAAACAAAATGCTGAATAGTTAGTTCTAAGTTTTTTGTCTTACGCTAAGAGCAGTCTTCCTCTGTCTATGGCATTTATATTTATTATCACTGATTAATCTTGGAAACCCAATGTCAGACATGTTTGGGAATGAGCTGATTTGGGGACATGCATGTTAATGCTTAGTAACTTACTTACATTGTTATTTTACTTCTTTGCATTTCATTTTAATTTCACTTTATTCAGTTAAGTGTAAAATCTGCTAAATTAAATAATTCTTTAAAAACATGACTAAACTCACCTCATGTCTGTGATGAGAACAAAGCTGGTATCCCTATATTCCGTCAAAAGCTAGTTGTTTGGCTGACAGTGCATGTCTCTGACAGCCTCTGATGTGCAGCAGTGTGGCTACTTCCTAAGCTGATGTCAGCTACAGCTGGTTAGGTACCGTGAGGGCAGGAAAAGGACAACGGCCACTTACAGGAATTTTCATTTCCAAACGATTACTCATAACCATAAGATTGTAACATTAAGATGCCTGAGACTCTAGATTAATATTTTTATCAACCTGTGTTCTTTTGTCCACCCATCACTTCTTTACCTCTTAAAATTCTCGAGATAGTTTGTCAGAATCACTTCACAATCTCTTGAAATTATAGCTTGGTAAATTGCTTGTTTAGAATTTAAGTGGGAACATTTATAAATATATATGGTTTCCTTGTATTCTTTACTAGATGTCATTTACTTTGACTAAATTTACTTAAACCATTTTAACCTTTCAGAGAAAGTCCAGGAGGCTTTTTTTTTCCTACTTCTTAAAAATACTCAGCTGACATTCTGATTTACCAAAAGGACACCACCATTTTTCTGGAGTGCATCTGTTCAGAATCAGAAGAAAAGAAAATAAGACACTCATTGTCTTCTTTTTTCATTAATTGTAATTTTTTTAACTTGAAGGGTTTGGGGAATTATGGTCTAATAGGTGACTCCTAAAGATCATAAATTCCAAAATCTCAAAAAACTGTGCTAAATGCTATCAGTTGTATTAGCAAATGTCATTCAATATCACAATAGTCCTTGCTTTTTCTTTGTGCATTCAAACCTATCTAGTTTTGAATACTGTTTCCATTGCTGTTGCCCGAATGTTCCCCAAAATATGCTTGTCAAACTCTTAACCTTCAAAGTGATGGTCCTAGGAGGTGGGGCCTTAAGGAGGTGATTAGGACTTGAGGGCAGTGTCTCGAAGAATGGGATTAGTGCTCTCATAAGCCCAAAGAGAGAGGAAGTCATGGCCCCTTCTTCCATGCTGCAGAGTAGATCTCATAATATTGGAAAATTGGGTGTATTATAATACACTGTTAGAGATTAGTGATGAAAGTTAGCCTATTAAAGGTTCTGAAAAGCTCTGATGAAAATAAAATTATTTAACTTCAAGACTCCATTTCTGACAGAATCTCTCACTTTTAAAATAACTATTATTTTTTTCAGCAAACTATTTGTTTTAACAGATGTTGGGAAATGTTGAGCCGCAGTATTCTCTCTACTTTAGTTCAAACCTCCCTCCAGTCCCCAGCCTTGTGTGTCTGGTTTCAGTTACAGAGATGCTACCAGACAGGAACTCCCCTGAATCCTGTAGCTGAATCTATTGATCCAGGAATAGAATTTGTTCATTTTCCACCTCTGAAGAAAAGTGAATAGGTCTATTTCACTTTTTCCTCATATTTCTCCATTGAAGGCTGACTACACAATTGGAAACATTATCAAGTGTTTCAACAAGGTCTAAATTATTAGTAAATTCCTCTCATTCCTCCTGGGTGCTAAGCATACTCATAATAACTTTGGAGAATTAGCAACTCACTATGATAAATCATTAGAGATTTGGAAGAAGAAAAGACATTTCCTAATCTTAATATTAAGGTGCATGTGGAGTTGACAATCTGGCCTACATCTCCAAGTTATCCTGCTCTGTATCTAGATTTTTAGTTGACAATCTCACCCTGACTTGAAAACTAGAGCAAACATTTTTTCCAATCCCAAAGAAGAGGAAACTTAACCCACTTACCTTGGGAGGCAGAGTACTCATTATCTCACCCAAATTACTGCAAAAACCTCATCAGTGTTCTCCATGTTTGTGCCCGTACTTTCATGCGTAGAGGGATTTCACAGCAGCTAAAGAGACCCTTATAAAACAAATTAGACCATTTCCTTCTCTGCTTCCGCATGTCGCCTGGCTCCCCATTTCACAGAAAAAAAGTCAAAGTCTTCACAGTGTTCCACGAGGCTTGACATAGACATCTTTATTCCATTTCATTTCTTCCCTTCCTTTCCTGCCCCTATCCAGCCACACTGGCCCTCTCCATCCGATTCTCTCTGAAGGAAATGCCTTCTTCTGGAACAGCACACAGCTAACTTCCTCAATTCTTCATTATCATTGCTCAACAAGACCTGCCCTGGCCAGCTATTTAAATATTCACACCTCTAAGAACCTCCAGTTCCTCTTTTCCTGCTTTGTCTTTGTCCACAGCATGCATCATTTTCTGTAACGCTGCATTGCTCATTTATCATGTCTACTGATTATCATGTCTTTCCCATTCTTTTCTTTCTTTTTTGGTATCAGGGAATGAATCCAGGGGGCACTTTACCACTGAAATATGTCCCCAGGACTTATAAGTTTATTTTAAAATTTTGAGACAGGGTTTCACTAAGTTGCTTAGGGCCTTGCTGAATTGTTGAGGCAGTCCTTGAATTTGCAAACCTCTTGCCTTAGTTTCCCCAGCCACTGGGATAACAGGTGTATGATACCACACCTGGCTAGAATTGAAATTCTAAATGAGGCCCAAGACATTTGTAGATTTGTTCGTTTTGAGTGTGGAACTTTTTGTTCATTATTGTGTCACAAGCACCTTGTAGACACACAGTAGGTGGTGAACGAATATTTTTTGACTTAATGAATGAAGGGATCAAATACCCAAGGAAAAACATTTCCCACTTGTTTGATGAATAAATCTTCATCAAGCTAGACCATTTACCTTCATTATTATTATTACTGATAAATAAATTGAATGGTTTACAAGAAAAAAATCTGACTTTTACTGAGCTAGTTGTTCATTGGTTTCTTTAGTAGAATCCAAGAGATGTGAAATTCTTCACAATTAAAGTCTTTGTGTGTTTAAAACATTATTTTGCCACTCATTGTTGGTTTTGAGTTGTACTCTTTAATTTCATGCCAATACCTGACATCTAGATAAATGTTGATGGGTCCTGAAGTCAATGTTATTCCTTCTTGACTTGTACAGCAGATATGTTTTTAACCAACACTGCGTTAGCTTGCATTAGTCATAAAGGAAGTCAAAATTTCCAAAGGCAGCAGTAGACATGGGTTTCATGTTAATGGAGATGAAATAAACCACTATCTTATGTATATTTTCTTCAAATTTTTCCTAAACATTGTTTCGAAAGAGAAAAGAGAGGAGAATCTTACTGACTGATGGCAGGTTATCTTTGGGCACAAGGGTAGGAAAGACTGGCTCCAGGCTTAACTTCTGGGTCCTCTGAGGAGGATTAAAGGAATCTGAGCAACAACTGTGGGGTGAGGGAGGTTAGAGAGCTGGCCAAACTGGAAAAAAATCTGTGTGTCAGATCTGCACAGCTGTGTCCACCACTAATAATCCATCCGCAGGAATAAGCCAGTTGCTTCCATTGAGCATCCTGGAAGGGAATTTATTACACAGGGAAAAAAAGTCGAAAGCTTGGAGTCTTCTTCAGGAGTGCCCTGCTTGTTGCTGTACTTTTGTCCCTCTGAATATTTATTTCCCGCATTGATTGAGTAATTACAGTTTGGCAAAAAATGTAATTTTTACACATTGACTTGTTTCTCTTGCTTTTTTATTTTAAAAATCTGATATTTCGCTAATCAACAACATGAATGCTCAAGAGAGGGAGGCCCAAGTCACCACTGTCTCTGGGTTCTGAAGATACAATGCCCTGTGTTGCTAATCTTTGTGTGTAATTCTAGCTTATCAACTATGCTGGTGGCACTTTCATTTTCCAATGTGTTCTTTTTAGCCTTGACAGAAAAAAAGTTTGTTCATCTGTAAAAGCCTAAAATCTATATGTATTTTAATCTGGTAGATTCAGTTAAAAATATCAATTAAAAGTATACTCCAAGCAACATAACAAGATTTTAATAGTGACTTAATGTTGTATCTCTTACTTAAATTATTTATTTTATAAAGTTCCACAATGTGAAAACATTCTTGTGTATTAAAAAAAAAATACTCTGATAAATGCTGAATAGAAGCAGTGAGAATAGGTATTCTTGCCTTGGTCCTGATTTTAGGGAAAAGCTTTCAGATGCTAAGCTCAAGTATGTTAGCTGTGGGCTTGACAAATGCAGTCTTTAATGTATTGAAGTATAATATTTCTGTACCAAACATGTTGAGAATTTTATCATGGCAGGAGCTAATAAATGACAATTAAAATTATTTATGTACTTGTTGTTATTATTTTACTATTCTAGACTACTCTTTAAGCTTGTGGATCACAAATTACTTTGCATTTCTACTTTAAATTCTTATGATATATACTGCTTTTTAATGGCTTTTTTAATAACACCACAATGATAGTTTATCATATAAAGACTATAAAGGCAATATTTGTTTATTGCCAGATATTTAGAAAGTTCTTACAATCAAAAATTCACATATTTATCATAACTTTATAAAATCAGAAAACATGCAAAATGCAACACAGAAAATGAATGTTATTGCACCACTATAAGGTGAACATTACTTACATTTGCTAAATATAATAGTTCTCTCCAATATATTTGTTGTATTATTATATACATATGCAATACCCCAAATTCACATTTCAAAATTTATTGAATTGAATTATTCAATAAATACACTCTATTTTGTAATTTACTTTCACTTAAATGATGTGAATATCACTGAACAGATGTATCATAAAATTATGTAACTATACTATTACTGAAAAACATTCAGATCATCTCCAGATTCCCATTGTGATGGAACTCTTTTTAAATGTACTTTGTGTTTGCATAAAAGTAAATCTTACACTGAGATGACCCACAAATCTTTAACCATCTGATATTTGACAAAAGGGGCAAAAATATAGCTTGGAGGAATGATAGCCTGTTCAAAAAATGATGCTGGACAAACTTGACAGCCATATGCAGAAAACCGAAATTAAATCCTTATCTCTAGCCCTGAACAAAAATTAAATTGAAACGAACCAAAGAATTACCAATTAAACCAGCAACAATACTATTATTAGACGAAAAAACAGAATCAACACTCCACCATATTGTTGCAGGCACCGACTTCGTTAACAAGACTTCGTTAACAGAATTAAAACCAAGAATCTATGCATGGGATGCCATTAAACCAAAATCACTGTGCACAGCTTAGGAATTAGTCAGGAGTGTTGAGCAAGAACTGACAGAATGGGAGAAAATCATGGCTTCTACTCCTCCCATAGGGGGCTAATATCCAGAATGTACAAAGAACTGAGCACCAAAACCCAAACAATCCAATCAATAAATGGACTATGGAACTAAACATAAATTTTCCAACAGAGGAAGTTCAAAAAGCCAATGAATATATAGAAAATATTATGCATCACTAGGAATCACAGAGCTGCAAATGAAAACTGCACTGAGATTCCATCTCACTCCTGTCAGACTGGTAAAGATGAAGTATGTGAACAGATGCTGGAGGTTTGTGGGGAGAAAGGAACACTAACACACTGTTGGTGGAATTGCAAATTGGTTCAGTCATTCTGGAAAGCAGCGTGGAGACTCCTCAAAAAATTTCAGATGGAGGGGCTGAAGCGGTGGCTCAGCAGTTAAGGCACTTGCCTCGTGTGCGTGAGTATGCAGGTTCGAACCCCAGGACCACGTACACAACAAAGTGTTGGAGCAATGAAAGCCACATGAAAAACTGAATAAAATTTATTTTCTCCCTCTCTCTCTCTCTTAAAAAAATAATTACAGATAGAACCACTGTATGACCCAGCTACCCCACTCCTAGGTATTTTTTCCAGAAGAGCTAGAATCAGCTTATTTTAGAAATACAACTACATCAATGTTTATAGGAGATCAATTTATAATAGCTAAATTATGGAATCAACCCAGAAGCCCTTCACTAGATGAATAGATTAAAAAACTGTCACACACACACACACACACACACACACACACACACACACACACATACACACAATGTAGTTCTCCTCTGCTCTTAGAAATAGTGATATCATGGCTTTTGCAGGTAAATGGGTAGAAATGGAAAAAAATCATGCTGAGTGAAATGAGCCAAACACAGAGACTTAAGGGCTGAATGTTTTTTTCTCATGTGTAGAAGCAAATGTTTTCTCTCGTATATGGAATCTAGAGTAAAACATAGGGTAAGGAGAAAGGCAAGTTTAATTAATAAACCCACCAAATTTGAAGTAACACATAAACCTGGGGGAACAGTAGCTATGAACTGGAGGGGAAGAGGCAGGGAAAGGAGAGAGAGAGGGAGGAGAGGGAGGGGAAAAGGGGGATATCAGTACTGTAGGATACACTTGACTCCCATGAGAAGCCAAATTATACTCAGGCAGGTATATAAATCTAGAAATTTCAAAAATTAATATCCATATGTGTGATCATTGATATCTGTAACTGGGGAATTAGAGAGGAGATAAGAGATTGGGGAGTGAGTAAACAGGGGGAGATCCTGACAAGGATCAGGTTTAAGTTACTTTGTCGTTATGTATGCATGTATGAATGTGTAGCAACAAATCCCTTCAATATGTAAGACTATGTGGAACTAATAAAATTAATAAATAAAAATTACTTGACTCAGGTCTTTTTTTCAGTTGACCTCAAATTGGGTTTTGTAATCTTCTTAGTCATTTTTTAAAAATAAAATTTCCAACAAAAACAGTAAGTCTTAGTATTTGATATTGAAGTTTGAATAAAAAGAAAACATAATGCATATTCCGTAATCTATACAATATTGTCACATTTTCTCTCATAAAGTTGAAACGTTTCAAGATGCTCTCTTTAAATTTTTATTTTACTGTATTTATGTATGTGAATATTTATGTATTTATGTATGTATGTATGTCTTTATGGAAGGAATGCAGGATTGTTCCACTCAGAAACTTGTAATTCAACATTCAGCATCTTACTGCATTTTCCTGGTGATGTGTTTGTGCTGATCAGAAATGGAAAACTGATTTATATGTGGTAAAATTCCGTTGCTAAGAGTCTTGTCATTTGCAGAGTTCACTTGGGTCAAGTTAAGCTTATCTCAAGAACATATGCCGTACGTTATTTTGCGCATCTCTCAGAAACTTTTAGCATAATTGTTGTCCCCTCTGGAAACTGAAATGGATTCCTGTCACTTTTTTTTAAAGAGAGAAAAGGACACACAGAGAGAGAATCAATTTTATTTAACTTTTCATGTGGCCTTTTCCGCTCCAACACTTTGTTGTGTACATGGTGCTGGGGTTTGAACCCATGTCTCTGAGCATGCCAGGCAAGTGCCGAAATCGCTCAGCTACTACTCCAGCCCCGATTCCTGTCACTTTCGCAGTAAAATGTAATTAGGAATATAACGTCCAATTATCAGGATACACAAAAAGAAATACTAAGACATATTCTAATGTCTTTAGCATTGCATAATAAATATATTATGAATTTGGAGCTATCTAAACTAAATTTAAAATCTGCAGTAAATTAGCCATCAAAGTGGCTAGTGTGAAACTCAGTTTCCTCTGTCGCTGTTAATGTCTGACCTATCAACTTTCAAGGTGGTTGGTTGTTTGGTTCATTGAAGAAAACACATGTTGATGGTCTTTGGACAATGTCAAGAGCAATTTCATTACAAGGTGGATCAGTCAGGTTCCTAGTGTGAAGGAGAGTTACCATTTAGATGATGTCAACTAAACAATTTGATAAAATCACTCTGTTGAGAGACATACTCAGGATTAAAGAAGCAAAATGAGGTAGTGGATGCTATAAGAGACTCGCAACAGTGTAAAAGTTTTATACCTGTGTCAGATCAGAGAGATGAGGTCAGTGAGTCTCAAAGTGTGATCCCTGGAACAGAAGCATCCGAATCACCTGTTAGAAAGGTGAATTCTCAGGTCTTACCCTAAACACTCTAAATCAGAAACCTGGGATATGGGGCTACTGAGCACTTTAAGTGCTTCTGATAAATGCTTAAAATTGAGAACTGCAGAGCTAGGTTGTGCATTGGCTATAGATGACTCAAAATAGATGAACCTGGAAGCACTCATTTCCTGCTAATGTTACATATCTACTTAAAACATGATCATCATGGATCAGTTAAGGCTGTTCTTTGTTGTTTTCCCTCTAAAACGCAGGCTGATGCATATTTCCTACAGAGAACATTGCTAGTCATGACAGCAGCAGCCAATGATGACATGCTTGAAGCTGGATTTCCAGCCTTCTTCTCAGAAGTGACAAAATTATTTTGCTTTATATTTTTTGGCCAAAGTTGGTGATATGATAACCCTGAGTTTCATGTGTAAGAATATGTATTTCACTTATAGTGAGGTACCTTGAATATGGGGAAAAAAATAACACAAATTTCCCCACCACTCTCAGACCAGAAAAAGCTGTGGATTAACAGAATTATCCCGACAGCTGGGATTTTGGAGCTGTGCTGCTGGTGTTCAGGAGGAAAGGAAATGTGGAAAGACTCAGACATTTCCGAAAGAGAGATTCAGAGACTGATCTCCACCACTCCTGGGCTGGCATGGGTCAGTATACTGTGGCCTATGACAGGACAGAAAAGGGTAGATCCAGTATGTGGGGAGAGTGACCAACAGTGAATTACTGTTTCATAATATCATCATCAGTGTCTTTTGATTTATATGCTGTTTCATCACTTGCATCCTTGTTGGACATCCAGGAAAGTTGTTATCTTTACATTATATATCCTACTTTAAAAAAGACTTTATGTCCTGCTGAGTTAAACGTAATTTTAATTATCTTGAATTTGATGAGTTCTTACTTCATAATTGCCACACTGTGTGTGTGTGTGTGTGTGTATTTGCTGGTGGCACTAGAGCCAGGCAACTTGGCTCAATAGATTTAGGTGACAATGATCATAAGACAACGTGCAACTCATTAAATAAAGACAGTTTCTATAATTGATGACACAGTAGAGAGCAGTGAGTAGAAACCTCTACAACTGAGAGTTAGGGGCTTTTTAATTCAACTCTTTGGGGAGTTTTAGACAGGCTGTATAAATTTGGGAAAAGCTGTTTATGCAGCCATATAAAATTTGGTTGAGATACCCTTTAGTATTGTTTCATAGTGTAATATATATAATATATAATATAATTATTTATTTATAATATATTTCACAGTGTAATATAATACATAATGCATGTCACGTTTGCTTTATTAGTGCATGGATTTTGATAGAAGTGGAAGTGAGACAGAGTTGACTGCCACTAATCATCTTATTTTCATCAGCCTTCTGTATAATAAGCCACGACAAGTGTTAATGTATCTTCAAAAGTTTCAACTGACTTAGTTAACATATTGGTAGCAAGTATTCATTGGTTTATAAATTGGCAGTAGGACTCTTGGAAAGTGTAAGATTTTGCATTGGAAATTTATTTTTTAAATCTGTATTTTAAAAAGTGGGAGAATTAGAAATCTTGGGAAAGTGTTCACAGTTAATATACAGTAACACCAGGATTTATGTGTGACATTGGCCAAGTTATTTAATCTTTTGAACCTCAGTTTACTCATCTTTAAACCAGGTTTGTAATACAAGTATTAGAGTGATTTTGAAACAATTAGGAGAGATATATGCATAGTGTTCAATGAAGCATCTGGCATGTGTAAGTTCCTTTATGTTGTGTTATGTTAGTTTCTTTCGGTTCCTTCTGTTTATCCAAAGCAATACTCTAATACTTTGCATATAATAAATTTGTTATAGATAATGGAGGTTTGTTTGATATTAGAATATCTTAACTGGCTATAGTTTTGTCTTTATTGATGTACAACACCATGTTGGTTAAATTTGTATGACATTCCCCATCACTTTTCTGTTGGACTCTGAAGTTTAGGTTTGAATCTTGACTTCGGCTGTACTTAGGCTATAAATCTTGGCCAAGGTCACTGTGCCTCCACTTCCTCATCTGTAAAATGAGTATCATAATGAGAGTGATAAATTCTTTATAGATTTTTTTTTTCCTGGAGAACTGAAGAAGTTAATTCCTGTCAACACATAAAATAGTGCTTGGCACAGAGCAAATCCTAAAAAATCATTCACTTTTAATGCATTTTTTGTTTTACACTAGTACTCACATTGTTTGCTTTATGCCTCTCTCCAACACACATGCCACACACTATGTGCACACACACCCACACACACTCAAATCAATTCAAATGATTCCAAGAGTGACCCTCAAGGGACAGTATCAATATGTGTAGGTTTCCAAATGACATTTTATAAATGGGCACCAAAAATTCTTTTAAGAAAGGAGACAGAATGCCAAATGCCAAAACCCAATTAAGTCATATGAAGGGTAAAGCGCTATGTGACACCGTCAGGTGGCGGGAATGAAGGGCTGGATAGCGCTCCAGCTGTATACTCTGGTGCCCTTTCCCCCGTAGCGGGGTGAGTTAAGGTGGAGTGTCATCCTTAGCTTTGAATCTTGCTGCTTTTGTCAGTTTGTGTCACAACCTTAACATTATTTAAATGTACTTTTTTGTATTTAATATTCATATTCAGGTGTTCAAGCCATAATTTCTGTTAGTAAAAGTGACATTTCTTAAAGTTCATTATTTTTTCCACATAGAAATCTCAGACATTAAAAAAAAACAGACTTTAAATAATAGAACAGAAGTGTCTTTAGGCTAAGAGCCACCTCCATGATTTGTCATTTTAGGACTTGAGTACTTGGAAGAAATAAGTTTGATAACACGCGAGTCATTTAGCGTTGTGATGAGAAAGCAGACCGTCTGCGCAGCTTGTCCGAGGCAGCTCTGCACATGGGGCAGAGCTCATGTAGACCGCATTGCTTTGACTTTTTTTGCTTGACATTTTCAAGCCAAGGTACACTATATAAAATGTCCATTAAATTTGCCAAGGATTTCAAGTTATCATGGCAAAGTATCTTGATAATCAAGAATGTGGCCGCAATTATACAGCATCCATCCGTGGGATTTAGGTAAAGTACGCAACAGAAATTCTCAAAGTAATTCACTTAGTCAAAGCAAAATGAGTAATTATTCTTGCTCAAGGACAGAAAACAGAAATTAGACTAGTTGAATGTAGCATGAGAGGAAATTCAAGGAAAAACTAACCATATAAATGCTAAGAGAGGGTTTCTGGTCTGATTTTATTGTTTACATATAACACCAGTTTGTCTCTCTTTTTTTTTTTTTTAAGAGAGAGGGACGGTGAGAGAGAGAGAGAGAGAGAGAGAATCAATTTGATTTAGTTTTTCATGTTGATTCGTTGCTCTGGCACTTCGTTGTATAGTGGTGCTTGGTGTGAACCCATGTACCTGTGCATTCGAGGGAAGCACCTTAACTGCGTTTGAACCCCCTGCTCGCACGTGCCAGGCAAGTGTCCTAACCGCTGAGCCAAGACTCCAGCGCCCTTTTTCTTCCCCTTCTAAACACTCTAGGGTTTTTTGATAAGGCTCTTATATTTTTTTAGATGGTAAAATGAAATTGTGAAGCTCTGTTCTCTTAATGAGGGTGTTCTTCCAAATTCCCTTTACCTGTTTAAATCCTATCCACTTCCCAGAACAGGTTAAATTTTACAGTTTCCTTGAATTTTTCTTTATCTATGACTGTTCCTTTTATCTTACCCCTGTACCCAGGATCCCAAAGGCATTTGTAATTTTTAACTTCTAATGTGTATTTTAAATACACATAGTTGTTTACTTATTAACTTTTTTTTTGAACAACCTTACAAGTTTTTAACAAAATAATATAAAATGTGTATATATTCTGGATATTGCAATTACCCCCAGGAATACCCCCCTCCCCCAATTACCCTCCCTTATCCCACCCTTCCCCTTCCCACTATATCTCTAAAAAAAGTATTAGGTTGTAAAACATTACATCTTATCTGGATTTAACACATGCTAATAGACCAACTTTCTCATTGTCCAGGGTCTAGTCCCCACCTCCACAGATGAGTGGAGACAATCGACCCTTAGATCTCTGGGTTAAGCTGATTTT
>PVKS010000902.1:0-76949 GCA_004027875.1 Aplodontia rufa
ACCATACAAGTTTTTAACAAGATAATATAAAATGTGTATAGATTCTGGATATTACAATTACCCCCAGGAGTGCCCCCCCAATTACCCACCCTTATCCCTCCCTTCCCCTTTCCACAATATCTCTAAAAAAGGATTATGTTGTATAGCATTACATTTTATCTGGATTTAACACATGATAATAGACCAACTTTCTCACTTACCAGAGTCTAGTCCCAACCTCCACAGATGAGTGGAGACAATCGACCATTAATTCTCTGGGTTAAGCTGATTTTACTCAGCATAATTTCTTCCATAGCCATCCATTTACCTTCAAAGGCTGCAATATCATTGTTTCTAATTGCTGTGTAAAATTCCATGGTATAAATGTACCACAGTTTTTGGATCCATTCATCTAGTCAGGGACATCTGGGTTGTTTCCATAGTCTAGCAATAGTAAATTGCTGCTAGAACAGCAATAGTAAATTGAGCTGCTATGAACATAGATATTGCTGTGTCACTATAATGTGCTGATTCTAATGTAGGCACTCAGCACTATAAATTTTCCTTTTAGGAATGATTTCATACTTTCCCAGAGATTTTCATATGTTGTGCCTTTGTTCTCATTAATTTCTAAGAATTTCTTGCTTTCTGCTCTCATATCCTCTTGGTAAATTTTTCCTTTGAGAGTATTATTCAATCTCTGTATATTTAATGTTATTTCTGCTATTTTTCTTGCTGTTGAGTTATTGCCTCATTCCATTATGATCTCATAGAATACACGGGATATATCAATCTTTTGTCATTGCTAAGATTTCCCTTCTGGCGCAGCATATGATCTATTTTGAAAAAATTATGCACGTGCTGCTGGGAAGAAGGTTAATTTAACTGCTTGAGGGTGGAATATTTTATAGATATCCATTAAATCCATTTGATTTTTAGTGCTGTGTAAGCTGGAGATATCTTTATTGATTTTTTGTTTTGATGACCTATCTATTGGTGATAAGGGTGTATTGAAGTCCCAAGGTATTATTGTGTTGGGATCTATGATAAGTTTTATACAATGGAGTATTTTTCCATGTAGTTGATGCATTGATATTTGGGGTACAAGTGTCTTTTGTGCTTACATAGTGTTGGGTTGTTCCATATACTAAGTTGTAGTGACCTTCTTTGTCTCTTCTTATTTTTATTTTAAATCTACTTTGTCAGATATAAGAATTATTACTCCTGCTTGTTTACTTGGGCCATAGACCTGGAAACTTTTCCATCCTTTCACCTTCAGCCTCTGGATGTCTTTGTCTGTAAGACAAGTCTTTTATAGGCATTATATTGTTGAATTTTGTTATTTGATCCATTCTGCTAATACGTGTCTTTTGATTGGAGCATTGAGACTATTAATATTCAGTTTCAAATATGGATATTTGTTTATGATTTTACTGCCATTGTGGTTTCTTGCTGTGTTTTGTCCTGTCTTGTTTCTCCTTTAGCAGACTATCCTTTCACTGAACTTTCTCTATTTGTGGGCTTTGAGAATTTTTTTTGTTGTTGTTCTTGTATGTGAAATTTAACTTTGAGTATTCTTGGTCGTGCTTGTTTTGTACTGATGAATGGCTTAATTTATTCTTGTCATGGAATGTTTTAATTTCTGCTTCAAATTTGAAACAGTCTTGCTGGGGATAGGAAACTTAACTGACAATTGTTTTCTTTCAGGGCACAGAATATCTCATTCCAGGCCATCTTGTTTTTTAAGGTTTGAACTACAAAATTAGAAGTGATCCTTATTGCTTCACCTCTGAATATAACTTGATGTTTCTCTCTTGCAGCTTGTAATGTTCTTTCCTTGTGTTTTCTGTCATGCATTTGATTATGATGTGTCTTAGTGAATTTTTCATTTAGTTAGGTCTACATAGGATCCTATATGGCTTCTGAATGTGCAAATCTATCTCATTTCTGATATTGGAGACATTTTCTGTAACTATGTTCTTTATGCCTTTAGCTTGTATCTCCATGTTCTCTTCTATCCCAGTCATTCTCATGTTTGCTCTTTTAAAATCACCCCTGAGCTGCTTTGGTATATTCTGGTATGGTTGGTTGGTATGCTCTTTTTTTTTTTTTTCTTTAAGAGAGAGAAACATTGTGTGAGAGAGACAGAATGAGAGAATTAATTTTTATTTAGTTTTTCATGTGGCCTTCATTGCTCCAACACTTCTTTGTGTACGTGGTGTTGGGGTTCAAATACACATTCTTGTGCATGCCATGCAAGCAGCATAACCATTGTTCCAGCCCCTCTGGTATGTTCTATATGTTTGTTTTTTATTTTTTTTTCCCCTTACTGCCTTCTTTGTAATCGAGATCATTTAGCCTATCTTTAATGCTTGAATTACTTTATTTAAGAGCTGAGGTTCTATGGTTCTATTATCCACAGAATCTAATCTGTTACTGATGCCTTTGAGTGAGTTTTTAATTTAATTGTGTCTTTTATTTCCAGTAGTTCTGTTACATTTTTTTCCTACTTCTCTTTCTTGGTTAAACTGTTCTTTTATCTCCTGTTTTGTTTTGCTCTCTTAACTGCTGCTTAACTCTTTCTTGAATTATTTGATCATTTTGGCAATCAAATTATTGTAATCTTTCTCTTGATTTTCACCTATCTCACAATCAGTGGGCTCCTTTTATGGTAGAATTGTGTGTTGGGGGGAGATTTATTAGCCTGATTTCTCATTTTTTGAAAGTCTTCTTTTTGCACCTTACTTGAAATCAATTCCTCTTCCTCTTAATTTGTATGTTGCTTTTTGTGTGCAATTATCTTATTTGTTCTCAGATTTCTCTCTGGATTTGATGTATGGGTTGATGCCAGGTGATAGTTCCTGAGTTCCCTCTCTGGTTGTTCTTCCTTGTGTCCTAGTTGATAATTTTGGGGTTTTGTCCCCTCCTTTCCTTGGTTTTGAGTATTATCAGGGAAAGTTGAGTTTAGCAGCAGAATCCCTAACCTGTGAACTTTTATTGTCATCTAGATTCGCAACATATGGTGAAACCAGCAATAACAACAGCCAGTACAAACAATGTACAGCATTAAACTGGAAACTTAGTTCCAACTGTGACTACAGAAAAGATAGGGTCATCAACTACCTTTGGCAAAAGCAATGTGTAACAACATTTACATCTGGCTTAAAACTAGACAACAGATATCAACTTTGGTATCTACAGTGGTAATGGTTACAAAGGCATAATGTTGGGAGCTCTAGTTACATAAATCAATGAGAGCTAGATGTGGTAAAAATACAGATAACTAGGAGAAAAGGAAATGGAAAAAGAAGGTAGAAAGGAGCTTACAGTTTCAGAGTATGAGCAGAGAGAAAGTAGAAGAGATGTAGGATGTTAGGGTTTAAATAGAGAGTAGAAAAAATAGAGGCAACAAAGTAAGGGAAGAGTGAAAGAAGAGCAATAGAAATTGGCTGTTACCAGAAGGAAGAATAGGAGAAATAGGAGAAACAGGATAACCATACAAATGAGAGACAATATAAAAGAAAAGCAAAATATGCTTATCAAAACCCCAAGGTGAGGCCAATGCTGGGTTCCAAGAGTGGGGCTCAGGGTGGCTGCGTGTGGGTCTGATCAAGCCTTAGTGGCTTTGTTGGGTGGTGACT
Source organism: Aplodontia rufa (assembly GCA_004027875.1). Lineage (NCBI taxonomy): Eukaryota > Metazoa > Chordata > Mammalia > Rodentia > Aplodontiidae > Aplodontia > Aplodontia rufa. Next base: position 3,621 of record PVKS010000902.1, read on the forward strand.
GTTTTGTAGAAGAAGTTAGATGTACACCTCACACAGCCTGAGGTCATGGCTTTTGGGGGTCTCCGCTGGAAGTCAAAATCCCCAAAATCTTCCCAGATTCTTATCATGGGGTAGGGTGCAGTCCCTCGTGTGAACACAGCCTTTCCACACTTCTTGTCTTAGTCACTTAGTACACTCATGCCTGCCTGTTCAGACTCCTGTCCCACTTCTGCTGGGACCACCAGACACAAAGGACAAGGTAGGGAGTTTGGCTTCCATTAGCTTTTACCACTTGAATCCCCCTGGGCCACGTATCCTCTGGGCTTCTTTTGTACTTGTTTTCCTAGGTGCTCTGTAGCTCTCATGGCAGGTGGGGATGGCCTGCACAGCCACCTCCTCGAGATGGTGACCTCAGGCTCTCCATCATTGACTTGGAAACATGTACGTGCATAGTATAGGCTCTGGGTTCAGCAGAGCACTGGGAGCCCTTCAGACCTCAGGGTTCTCCATGCCAGTTTTGTCCTTTGTGTATTTTTGTGCTGTTCCCTTCCACTGTGCTGAGCCTTCAGCACTACCTCTACTTCAGTGGTCCTTACAGTTGCAAGCTGTCTGGCCCTAAATATGGTTTTTCTTCCTTGATTATTGTAGTCAAACCTCTGAGACTCTATTATTCTTTATTTGGTGAATATTGAATTTCAGCAAAGTTTTCCCTTCACCCATCTTGCAGAAAGGCTGTACTCCTGCTACTTTCATACTGTGTATTGGGGCAAGTATAAATGCAGCCTTCCCTAGCACACTATCTTCTGGTCCAAGACTCAAATATTGATAAAGCATGAGCAGAGATCTCACAGATAATAGAACAAAAATATATCCTGGGCCTAAACAAAGAGAAAATGCACCTTTTTAAGTAGAGAGCTCCAAAGATTTGACAGGGGTGACACTTTCCAGGAAAACATAACCTGCTTACCACAAAAACATACTTGTTTCATGCTGGTAAAATAATTACCCAAGTCTGGAAAACTGACACAACTGCTTATTTATTTTCAAGTTACCTGAACTATTTCAAATTCAGGGAAACAATGCATTAAAGTGATTACTTACCCAGTATCATTCTAACAGCAAAGACAAAAGCATGTGTGTGTGTTAAAATCTGGGATTATATTTCAGTGCATGGATTCCTTTAAACAGATATTTACAGTACTATTGGAAGGTATTTTTAATGTCATTCTTCTTTCTTTCAGTCACCCTCACTGCTGTCTAATCTGATTCTACCATGTGAGTCAGGTAAGCCCCACATCTTAGTGTTGGATGGCTGCCATAGACTACTATCTCTGTGCTGCTCACAATGTGGTTGGACCCCAGCAACAGATCACTCAGGAGGTTATAAACAATGCAGATTTTGAGGCCCCACCCTAGATCATCCGACAGAGTGAAGACCTTATGAAGATACCCACAGAATATCTGTAATCTTTAAACTTTGAATAACCTTTTTCTGGTTTGCCTATGTCCATTATCTCTCTAATTATTTTTTTTCTGTTCATGATATTCAGTGCTGACTTTATGTAGCATAGCCAAAACTTGTGTGGCACTTAATTCTGGGTAAGTAATTGCATGCCTTCTTATTTCTTTTCTTTCCTGCTTTTTAAAAATGCACAAATATTCTCCAAAGCTCTCTTTATCCAGGAAGGCAGCTATGATCGCACCTTGCTTGTTTCTCATACTTCAGTCTCTTCCACTCTACTGTCTTCACTGTTCCATGAAAAGTTATGAAAGTTTCTTCCTTCTAACAGTGGTTTGCAAAATCTTCAGATTGTCAGAGAAATAGCCGTCATGTAATATGGTTAATGTGGAACCTCTAATTCATTTTATAATCTCAACTAGAACTCTAACTTGTAAAATTCTAACACAAAGCTCTAAGAAGATCAACCTCACATAGCCTTCAAGGATTGTAAAGGTTAAAGAATAGATAATACTTGGATTAAACAATTCTCACATTAAAAATGTCATCTATTATCATGTGTTAAATCCAGATAAGGTGTATTGTTTTATAACCTAATACTTTTTTAGAAATATTGTGGGAAGGGGAAAGGAGGGATAAGGGTAGGTAACTGGGGGGCACTCTTGGGAGTAAATCTAATCTCCAGAATCTATATACATTTTATATTATTTTGTTAAAAACTTGTACGGTTGTTCAAAAAATAAATTTTTCAATAAAAGAAAATGTCGATATGAGCCTGGAGTGGTCACACTTACTTGTAATTGCAGAGGTTCAGGAGGCTGATGCAGGACGGTCACAAGTTCTAAGCCAACTTCAGGGACTTAGTGAAGCCCTAGGCAACCAAGTGAAACTCCATCTTAAAATAAAATTTTAAAAGTTCTGGGTATGTAGTTCATGGCTAAGAGTCCCTGGGTTCAATTCCTGGTATCAAAAATTGAAAAGGAAATGTCCACATCATTGGCAAAGAAAGACTCAAATTAGAAAGTGGAAATTTTGTGACTAAAATGCATGTAAGTTGATGATTTATGTTTTATACTTCCATGGTATTATTAGCTTTAAACTGCTTTACTTAGTTTTGAATTCTTTCATTAGTTTTTCAATTTCATGTAATAATTAAGATAACAGACTTTGAAATTAAATGAACTTGAAATGATTGAATCCCAGTCCATCCTTGCATTTAAGTAAGATTCTGTACCAGTAGTGTAACCTCTGTAAATGTTATGTCATGTTGTTAATAAACTAGAAATAAAACACTATCCTACAGATTTGCTGTTGCTGTTAAATGTAATGTAACATATGAAGTAATTAGCATGCATACTATTTCAAATAAATGTTGGTTTTGATTTATAAATATCACTATTATAATGTATTTAATCTTATTTAGCCAATATAATACACGTATTTTCTGATGGAGTATATTAGTATCTTTTCTTCATAAGCAGTTCATTAGATAGCAATTTTTGTGTATTTTTTTAATGATTTATTATGCATCAAGTAACATTGTTGTTCCAGCAAACTAGTGAGATTTTAATAATTCAAAAACAAACAAACAAAAAAAAGGTTACAAGGGTACAGGCTCATTCAAGGTAAATATTTTCCTAATTTTTGTTAAAAACTCATACTATACCCAAAATATGGGATCTTTATGCTGTTTTGTTTGTCGGAACAAGCTTTTTCCCTGCTACTCATGAAAGGCCATATCTTTTCATGCCCAAATTCAGACTTTTTAGGGCACCTTCCCTGGAGAGTCCATATACTGTCACATACTTGGTTCTCTGAATTTCTGTCACTTTTATCACTGTAGAGGCAAAAGATGCAATATTTTTTTCCTCACCTACATCAATGTCTAGTACAAAACTCCTGCAACAGAATATAGATAAAAAAGGAAAAACAAATTTATATAATCAAATTTGTATCTGGTTTTTCTACTTTTAGCAATGAAAACCCTAAAATCCAGGAAAAAAGTATTTTTATGCTTAGTTTTGATGAGGAATGGAGATTGGGGTTAGAAATGCCATCACACAGAAAATTCTTACCTAGTGGAAATGAACTAGAAGAATTTAGCTTGCCTGTCCAGAGTTTTCTTGACCCCTATTGTGTATCATTCATTCTTCTCAGGACATGGGGCAGGATCTTTCTGAAATGAGGGTCTCATGATCTACTTCCAGAGAAGGAAGGTTAAAAATTGTCCTCTAGATTTTTTGTCTTTCTTTAGTGAAGAGGAGATCTAATTTCTATGACCCACATTGACAAACAGGAATTCCATTTCTCATGACTTGTTTTAGGGGGAAAGAGAAAGAAGAGTGAGAGAAGATCAGAGAGAACTTCTTGTTTTGAGGCTCTTCCAGTATACTTCATTCAAAGTACTCAGCATGACAAATTGCCACATTTTGGTATCTCATTTTCTGAAGATCAAAAACACATTTTTGTAAGTCCATTTTCCTTCCCTTAAAATGTGGAGTTTTTAATGACCAAAAACCAAACATCAGGAAAAAATGTAAAATGATTTTGTTTCTTCTTTGACTCAGTCAATATTTGGAGCCCAAAGAAAAGTAAAATAGTATATTAATGGCACAGTTAGAGTTCATAAATTGAAAACTGGAAATATAAATTGTTGTAATTTGAAGTTGCCTATCTGAATAGGATAAAGAACATAAAGATCTCATTGGTGTATTTCTAATTATTCAAGAGGTAAGCAAGGGATTTGGTAATAAGATATGATGAATAGATAGTGATCCCTCTTACTATTAATTGCCGCACCCTAGGCAGACTGTTATTTGACCTTCTTTACTGAGCAGCTTGCCTTCAACACCCACAACTGTGGTACATACATGATCACTTGGCTGTCAATAGTCTAACCATCTGTTATGATGGCAATGTGCCTGTGCTTAAAATACTGTAACAACTAAGTCTGCCGTTGCCAGCTAAATAGATTGGCAACATGAAAATTTGAAAGCATTTTCTCTTTTTCAGCAATACGTAATGCTACATTAATACCCACATGGTATCTTACCATCATGCCACCTGTTCAGTGCTTTTAGGCCAAAAGTATTCAGGGAAGGGGCAATATATGTACTTGAGAAAAATCAGAGAGAATCTGTTGTGACAGAATTATATGTTGATGTGTTTTAAAAACTGATATATATTAAAAGTATAAAACCATTATGCTTATGAAAAGTCATAACACTCTTTAATAAATAATTTAAATTAATACTATTTATATCATTTTATCTTTGGACAGTGTGGATTCCTAAGTGTGCATAAAATCAATAATTGATGCAGCATATAAGTCCAAGAAAATTGCTATGCTATGTACACTCTTGCTTCAGAATCTTCAATGCCAGGGGCACAGAAGATTGGGGTAAAGGGAAGAAAGGTATATGATCAGAACCCAAAGATGCTAATATTAGCTAGTTTTGTGAAAAAAAATGACATGTGCTTACAGTATCCCAATATTCTATTCTATTTCCATCTCTCTGTTTATATGCACCATTCCATTAAAAAAATATTAATGACCTGGATTTTTTCTCTCCCAGTATGCTGATGTTTGGAATCTGAATGCTAATTCCTCTTAATTGAGTTACAGGACGGTAAAACTTATCCTCTAAAAGTATTCAGTGTGTTCTCTACTCTCCTCAAATTATGGTCTTCCAGCAGACAAATAGTTCAACATTTGGCAAGATTTGTAGGGCTGTACATGAGCAACAGTCATCTATACCTAATCAACAGGGATAGATGCATTATCCTGTTTGGAATCGTGTGGAGTCCCAGCAAAGTGATAGGAACTGGGCAGCAGATCTTTATCAGCTGTCAGTAGAAGACCAGACACCACCAGCTAAACTGACCTTGAGCTCTGGCCACTGAACAGAGTAATCCTGTGCTACTTAGCCTTCAGCTTGAGACTAGAATGTGCCTTCCATAGATGGGAAAAGGATCATTTTCCATGAAACACTGAAAAGTTAATGAACAAGAGCTTTCAAAATTCTTGAACATACCATTTTTACTTTACAAGTAAGAAAATACTGACACTTCATAATTGCTAGTCACGGAACTAATTTAACTACCACAGAGTCATGGGGTCTCTATTAATCAGGGAAAATTTGTTGCTTGTAGATTTATTCTAAAATAATTTTTATTCTAATTTCTTTTGAGGGAGAAAGTATCTGTCTTCAAACAGTAATTCAAATCCATCCCAGAAACTATACCATAACAGTAATTATGTATCAATAAAAGAAACTACATCAATGGTATAAAATAATGCATATATAATTGTATCATAGGATCTATTATTGTATTATTTTTAACATATAAAATATAATATATTTTGTAATAGCACAAGCAATATAGGTGGGAGTAGAGTTATACTGAAGTAAGGAATGATTCAAATCCATGGGAACAAATGAAGAGAATAAGAAATAATAAAATTAAGAAATCAACTATTATGAATAGATTCTTATTCTCTCATTTCTCAACATCTTTAATGCATACATATTATAAAGTTGTAGTAATATATTGTGGATTATATAATATATATAAATGTAATATAGCACAAAAAAGAAAAGAGGGTAGGATTATAGAGGAGCAACTTTCTGTATTTCACTGCAATTATGTTAGTATAATTCTGATGCAGTATATTTTAAACCTAGGCATGTAAAGTAAGCTTTAGTGTAACCAGTAAGAAATTTATTAAAAATATAATGAAAAAAATTTTTAAAGGGATTAAATGTTACACTAGCAAATGTTCATTTAATAGAAAAGTAAATCAGTAGAGGAGGAATAGTGGGCAAAAAATATATGACAGATATGAAAACAATGCAAAATGTAAGTGCTAATCCACCTATATCAATAATAACATTAAGTGAAATGTAGTATAAAATCCAATAAAAATGCAGGTATTTAGAAATCCAACTATATGGTACCTATTGGAGATAAAATTTATATTCAAATAAGTACATATATTGAAAATGATAGTATATTAAAAGATATATTATGCAAACTACAGTCATAAAAATTTGGAATGACTTTAAAATATCAGACAAAAAGACTTTTGAGGAAAGCATGTTACCAGAGATAAAGAGGGACACTTGGTGGAAGTCTTACCACAACTGGAAATATAAAAATTCTATACATATGTGCACCAAAGGAAGCTTCAAAGCACTTAAAATAACTGACCTAATCGAAAAGAAACATAGACAGTTTAACAATGATAACAGGACACTTTGAATGACAGCAAAATCAACATTCCTAGCTGCTCAATTTACAATAGCTAAATTATGGAATCAACCCAGATACTACCCGTCACTGGATGAATGGATCCAAAAACTGTGATACACACACACACACACACACACACACACACTCACACTCACACTATGGAGTTCTAGTCAGCTATTAGTAGCAATAATATTATGGCCTTAGAAAATAAATAGATGGCAATGCAAGAAATTATGCTGAGTGAAATTAGCCAAACAGAGAGACTCAAGTGTTAAAAATTTTCCATATTTGCATAGGCTAAAGCAAAACCTAGCCTTAGGGGAAAAGTCAACCTCATGTACTAGACTCACCAGAGTCAGAGCAACATATAATATAGGTAACCATGCATTTGTAGGGGGATGGGAGAGGAGAGATGGGATGGAGGAGAGAGGAAGGGATGATAGGAAGGAAGCTATGGAGGGAATTAATAATGTAGCTTACTCTTTATCTCTTTATTCCCCTGAGAAGCCAAATAATCAATACTTCTGCAATCATTTAATTTTGGAAAATAAACAATCGTGTGTGTGTGTGTGTGTGTGTGTGTAAAATTATATCTGTAATGGGGGAAATATAGACAAGTCAGGAGACTGCATGGTGTGGGGATGATTCTGGATTAGGATGAGGAACATATCGTGTTACTACATATGCCTTTATAAGTGACAACAACACAACATCTCAAAACAAAAAAGTTGCTACAAAAGGATACTACATTTGAGTTAGGAGAAATATTTTCAAGAGATCTATTTTACAACATGGTGACTATAGTTAATAACAATGTATTATATTCTTGAAAATGGCTAAAATAGTAGATTTTAAGTGTTAAAAAAACCATCAAAACCCTCCAATTTTGATAAAGAGTAGGACTGTTGGTAGAAGTTCTTGATACTGAAAACATGGGTATAATGCAGAAAACCACAGTTTATTACTATTCAAGAATATAAAGAAACAAACAAAAAATAGCAAAAGACCAGCAATCTGATAAAGTAAAAGGTATTTTTTTTCACCATGGTCTCCTGGAATCTTTGTATAGGAATAGTTTAACATTTGAAAATATTTATTTAATACATAACACTGATAGAATGAAATGAAAAAAAATATAATCTTGCTTATATGAATAGATGGATAAAGTGCATTGGACAAAGATTTGTGTACTTTCATGATAACAACCATTCAATAAAATAGATATAGCAACAAATAAGAGACTATTGAAAATGTAACTCATACTGTAAAGAGAGAAATAAAACTTCCTATTTGAAGATTGCATAAGTCTTATATAGAAAATCCTAATTAATTCAACAACAATCTACTAGAACTAAAAAATAAAGTTAACAATGTTGCAGGGTACAAGATTAATTTACAGAAATAAATTATGTCTTATATACCAGCAATGAAAAAATAAAGACAATAATATTACAAAATGGAAAAAATCATTACACATGTAGATACAAAGTTAAGAAATTCAAAAGCTATACTCTGAAAAATTTGTAAGTAAAATATTGAAAATTACCTAAATAATTTGAAAAGCATCCCATGCTCATAGATAGGAAGACATAATATTGTTAAAATGGTAGTAACTCTAACTGGAACTAAGATGTATAGTAAAATCCCCATAGAAATCGCAACTATTTCAACTGTAAAATTTGAAAGGCTCATGCAAAATTTCATGTGGAAATCAAGTTACTCTTAATAGACTAATCAATTTTGATAAAGGATGTCAGCGGACTAACAATTCGTAGTTTTGAAACTTACCTTAAAGACACATTAATCAATACAGTGTCTTAATAGCAGAGGTAGGAATGTGGATTAATGAACTATAACTGAGAATTCTGAAGTAAAGTAAAACAAATACAGTCAGTTCATTTTATACAAGGGTTCTGACTAAATCAATGGTGGGAAAATGGATTTTAACAAGTGATCCTAGAAATATTAGATATCTATACATGGAAGAATGTAGTTGTGCCCGTGCCATAAACCAAATGCAAATTCTTCCTCAAAATAAATAAAAAATCTGAATAAATGAGCCAAAAAATTCTCAACAGAAAATGTAGACCTAATATTTGGGACTTTTGACTGGAATATGGGTTATCATATATGAATACCTATTGCTTCAGTGACAAAACATAGATAAATAAGATGGCATCAAAAATGACAATCAACAGAATTTATATATATATATATATTTATATAATATATAATAACACATATATATATTATTTCATTAGAAGCTTGTTTGATTGTTCAACAAATAAATTTCTGAATAAAATTTAAAAAATAGCAATCAAAAAAGTTGCCCCACAAAATGGAAGGCAATTTTTGTAAATCATGTATTTGATAAGGGAGTTCTATCTGGAATGTATAAAAATACACCTGCAACTCAATAATAGAAAGATAACACAAGCTAAAAAAGCTATGTGAATAATCTAAATACATGTTTTCCAAAAAAGATATACAATATACAAAATAAATAAACATATTAAAAAGATGCTTACCATCATTAGGAATCATGAAACACAAATGAAAACCACAGAAATATACTAGGTCAACTCCACTAGAAAGGCTATGACTTAAAAAAGATTAGATAATGATAAGTATTGGATCCCTTAAAGACCTCTGTGGTGACTATTAAAGAGTGCAACAACTCTGGAAATCCATCTGGGCATTCTTCAAAGTATCTAGTACAAAATTACCAAAAATCTTTTCAAATCTCCTACCAGTTTTCCCACTAAGAGAATTGAAGATATATGTCCATGCACAGCTTTTATATGAATATTTATTCAAACATTATTTAAAATATACACATATTCATCAGTTGACAGCTGATTAACTTAAATGTGTAATAATTGTACAGTGTAATACTACTTGACAATAAAATAAAGGACTGATATATGCCACAGCCAGCATCCCTGATGCAAAATCGCAACCTCCAAAATGCGTCATTGTCTGAAACTTATGCATCAACATTACACCATAGGTAGAAAATTCCACACATGACCTCAGGAGATGAGTCACTGTTAAGACAAAGGCACAGTAAAAGTATTGCATACAATTATCTTTAAACTTGGCATCTAAGGTGAATTTGAAAATGAATGGATTTTGTGCTTAGGGGTGAGTTGTATTCCCAAGATATCACATTATCTATATGTGAATATGCCAAAACCTGAAAAAATCTGAAATCCAGAAACATCTCATTCTCAAACATTACAGGTAAAATATACTTAACTTTTACAATTTAGATTGATTCTGAAAACATAAAAATTCAACAACTAAATATCCTATTATTCAATTTATATGAAATATTCAGTAAGGAAAATCTTTAGTGACAGAAAATAGATTGGTGGTTGACTGGATCTAAGGGTAGGAGTTAGCCGAAATTGGGGAATTATTTCTAATGGGTAAAGGGTCTATTTTGAAGTGATGAAATGGTCATGCTATAATTAGAATGCTCGTGTTTCCCCCAGATGCAATTGTTGAAATCCTAAACCCTAAGGGGATGGTACAAGAATCTGGGCCTTTGGGAAATTATTTGTTCACGAGAGTTGAGCACTTATAAATGGGATTATAGTCCTTACAAGAAGAGAGGACCCAGAGAAGACATTGTCCTTCTGCCTGGTGAGAATATGTAATTTTTTAGTCTATAATTTGGAAGAGGGCCCAGTATTCAATTGTACTGGAACCCCAAAGTAGCATTTTTGCTTCCAGAAGAGTGAAAAAAATAATTTCTGTTAATTATTAGCCATCCAATATATGATATTTTGTTGTAGAAGCCTGAAAGGCTACAGTTCCAAAATTGATGATGGTAATACTTGCAAAACTCTATAAATATATTTAAAAATTCACTTTTTATTTAAATGAATAATTATATTTTATGTGAGTTATATCTCAATAAAGCTATCCAAAAATATATCCAGCTTTCAAAGATAAATCTTCCTCTTTGTACATGCAGTATTTCACCCATATTCAACATCCCAGGAATATGCCTAGATATCTTCTGGGTTATATATCAAAGGAAAAACAAAAACTGATGAATTGATAAGAGGAACTTAAGTTAAAACTTGCAGTTTGTGAAAGAGAAATACAAATACAATATGTGAAGTAACAGAACCAAGCTTATTTCAAGGCAAGTAACAATAAATATATTTTTAGTCAGAAAGCACATCAGTGTTTATTAGTTTCTTTCGTACTAGAGGATGTTACAGAACTACGAATCCACGTGGCTCAATGAAAACTACATAAGTTGATGGATTCAAAGTCATGTAATTTAAAGCTGATTCTTCCAAGTTCCTAAAAAGTGTCTCCTCAGTTTTATTAGAATGAATTAACTACCAAGTGTGAAAGATAAGAATAAATAAAAGAACCTTGATAATAGTTCATCTCCAAATGCTCTGCAGTACGTACAGTAAAAATATTAACCTCGTTTTTATTTGTATGTTTTTAAGAAATTTTCATCACCCACTCTATGCATTGTACATTTGTTAGTTATCATCTTTTCAAATAGAGGCTGATATTTCAAGTATTCATCTAAGTAAGTTTCCGTTCTAGAAACTGGTGTTTCAGTTATGGTCAGTCAGGATAGCAGGAAACTCTGTTCCATAAAGCCATGAAATCTGCTAATTGTAATTGACAGGAAACCACCACCATTGCATAGACATCAGGTTGGTGAGTCTAACACTGAAGGCAAAAGGCAAAGTTCTTGCTTTCCCTGCCTTCTTTGTAGGAGATAGAATGTTTCACCCTGACATAATTCCATATCAATTGCACAACAGAGAATGAGTTAAGTTTATACGCATAGCAGATTTGTGAAATGATACACAGCAATTAATCAATAATGATATGACTTTGGAAAATGACTGGGGTGGTTGGTCTAAATTTAATATGTACCTCTCTTTACATGTATTTTATCTGCTAATAAACTGAATTAAATTATATTAGATATTTACTGCTAATGAAGCCTACACAAAAAATCAGCTATGACAAGCATAATGTTTCATCAATGCATAATATGAATATGGTCCTTAAGAAAAATTGCCTTTAAAATAATTACTCTGGTTATTAAAATACAAATTCTATGACAGACCTGCTTACATTCATATATAGAATATCTAAGGATGTGGGACAAGAAATATGAATTTTTATTACAAGCTCCTATTTGACTCCTTGGCATACTGTGTGTTAGCAAATACTTCCCTGGATTACCAATTGTACAAACCTAGAATTTGTGAAATAATCACAAAGGCTCCTGGTATAACAACACCAGATTTGTTGAAAGGCCTTCATCTAGTTAATAGAGGGCGAGATTGACTCCAAATTAATGTTCACATTCCCTTTTTCAGGCAATTAATGCAACATGATACTTTTTAAATCTTGAAAATAAAAAAGCAACCACACAGCCCCACACATAGATCTCTGAGAAATTTGTGATGTTTTTAATTTGTCTTCACTTTGAAATGTTTAATCTGAATTGTGCATTTATATTTGATTTTGATAACTTAAGCCAATACAAATGATTTTGGGCTTTTTTCCATGTGGGTAAGACTTACATTTCATGTATACTTTTTAACTACAGCAAATATTCATAATTTACTTTATCTGTTGTGTTGGTAGACAGAGACAGAATACAGATAGAGACAGAATGAGAAAGAGACTTTACGTAGAATAACTAATGGATTTTTAAGAACTGTATCACTTGCTACGATCTCACACATAATGTATCAAAATGCCTTTCAATTGGTAGGGAATATTAAAGAAATTAATCTAACTAAAACACTGCAGAACATGTTGCCTGTCACCCTGGACATATAGAGGCTAGTTTTAAGTAATTTCATCCAGTGGTTCAATAATATTATGGCAGATCTACTCTGTGATTGCTACTAACAGTTGTCTTCACTTTTAGACTAGCTTTTATTTTGATGGAAAATCACTACAAGGAGATCTCATGCTATGTACTTTGACCTGCGTACCATGCAAGAAATAAAATCCATCATTTATGTCACTACTAACTAAAACCTTGAGTGACACTAATTAGATTGTCTTGCAGCTTGTGATGGTTCACTGCACAGTCCCTGTGGCCAGAAGGTTAGGACACAGTGATTAGGCTTAGCAAAAGAGCGCACACTGGTGTGTCTTGGTGGTGGATGATTAGCAGCCTTCCAAAGTAACATGAACCTCAACGGACAGCAAGAGACAACAGAGAAGAACATAGGGAACAGAGAGTGCTGGAAAGGCAATCCTACCCATCTGCTGAAAGTTTTAACACTATATCAAAGTTATTAAGTACAATGTCCCAAATTTCATTCCTCACAGGAGATTCCATGGGTTTTGTTTGGCTCTTTTTAAAACAATACAATTATGCATATCTTCGAAGACACTTTTTAAAAAAAATTGGCAGCAAAATAATTACAATGCTTATATACTTTAATATATTCCCACAGGTCTCAAATTAAGGTTGGAAAATATGCATATTTAAAAATGTACTTTCACATGCCAAGTATAATTATGCAATATTTTGGCTTAAAACAATGTATGAGCTCAGGTGTTAAACACGGTGTTAATAAAAAAGTATTTTAATTGCAAATATTTCATGATCTTATTTATATTTATGTACTTATAATGCTAAAATTAGAGATAATAACAATGATAATGATATAGATGAAGTTATGGGAGAAAGATAAATGACTCATAATTATTTTTAGCGTTTATTATTTTTATTTTGTATTTTATTTTATTAAGATTTATTAAGATTTTATTTTATTTTTCTTTTTATTCAGAAATTTATTTGTTGAACAATCAAACAAGCTTCTATTGAAATAATATAATATATATATATAAATTCTGAAAACAAGATTTACCCCCAAGAGCCCCCCTCCAATTATCCACTCTAATCCCTCCCTCCCCCCTTTCCCAATATATCTCTACAAATGCCTTAGGTTGTATGATATTACATAATTCTTAAAATATAGTGTGTGCATTGGTAAATCATCTTCCCTTACAGTGACCTTTTCCCACCTGAACCCAAGAATGAGGAGTATTGACTGCTTTTCTTTTTGCATATGTGAACCCTTATAGAATAACACAAATTTAAACTAGAAACCATGCAATCAGAACAATGATGGGAAGGAAGTAGAGACAATTACCTCCTAGAACATTTTGGGTTCTCTTCTGTGGATGTGAGTAATTCTTTCTAAAGCAAACCTAAAGGAAATGGAGACCTAGTATCAATAATTTAGAGCCATGGTGCAAAATAATTCATAACAGTGACACCTGTACCAACAGCACCAGACTCATTTAAACATTTGTTAGAAATGTAAGTTCTTGTTTCCCACTTACAAAGGAAACTTTGGACCCGAGTCCCTATCATCTGTGTTTCAACGAGGTCATCCTGTGATTCCCATGCACACTAACTTTCATAACTACTGATTTACAGTTTCCAGATTCTCATGTTCTTTCTGTTAAGCAGAATATTTAAAATTTGTTTCAGAAACATATCTGGGCATTGGGAGAGTCCACAAGGAGCTTTCAACCATTTGTGCTGTTTATAAATAAATAAGTGCATGGTTGTAAATCTGCAATAGTCAATTTACAAGAATTATGAACTTATCATTGCACTTGTATTTTTGATTCTTGAAATCTCATCATGTATTAAAATGATTTCTTCAGGTCATGAGACAATCGCATGTGATCTGTGCTGAGAATTATGCATGCGGTATCCCTGTAGCTTGTATAATATTATTTTAGAGGATGTATCAATACTACCATTATACAGCTGAGGAACACTACTGATCACATTTCTGGACAAACAAGCCTCCTTTTTGGATCATATATCTCACCGAGTCTTGTATTTATTTGTTCCTTCTTGAAAAGACATTAAGTCATCTTTGGTACCTGACACAGGTCAGACCAGGGTATTATTTAGGAGGGGATCCTGAACTCAACCTGACACCTGAAGTCATGGGATGCAGGCTCCACTTCTTTTATTTTGACATTTGAACATCATCTCTCAAATCATCTGAGAGGCTTTCAGAAACTTTGAACCTCACACCTACGCAATAACCCAGGGCCTGATGTCTGGTCCCTGATGTGAGGAGAGCAGTCTGGTGGGTCATCCACTTATCCTACAGTTTGCTATTTCATTCATGGAGTAATGCAAACCTAGATGCCAGCATGTTGTGAGTTTGAGGCACTTAAAACACATATATAGGGGCTGGAGCGGTGGCTTAGTGGTTGCAGCATTTGCCTGGCAAGCGCGAAGACTTGAGTTCAAACCTCAGCACCACTTACACAATGAAGCCTCAGAAAGCTAAACTTTGAAAAACTAAATAAAATTGATTCTCTTTCTCTGTCCCTTCATCTTTTTAAAAAATTACATATATAGAAAGGGCATATGAACAAACAAAACTTGCCTGTAGTCACCCACTCTATGAGTACCCCAACATCAAAGCATCACATCACAACTTAAGTCACACTCCCAGGAAGGGATAGAGTCAGGACTCCAAGAACATTTCATGTCCCTTCCCTTAAAAACTATTCTGTGTATAGTTATAAAAGTTTCTTTCTTTGAACATGTATATATGAGGATATTAGAATTTACTAGTGCAATACCAATGAAGAATTCATAAAGAGCATATAATTTTAAAATGTCTCTGTTTGATAAGAATATACTGTACCAAAATTGAAAATCAATGGTATATAAGTGGAATATATTTCAGTTTGTGTAATAACAAGTGTAAAATAATAGCAATAATATTAAATATGAGAACAGCAAGTGTACCTGGGTAAAGGTGCAGGCAAAGTAAAAATAGATTTGTGTGACTTTTTGTATCTATTTGTACTAATTTTAAGCCCATTGTGCAAATAAGAATATAGAATTTGAGGAAACAAGCAGCTTTCCCATATTCACACAGAAATTTAGTGACAGGGGCAAGATTTAAATGCTTGTCATTTGCATAGCTTTGCTGGTTGGGAATGCTGGGGAATAGAGCAACCACAACCTGAGTCAGTGAATTTGCTCAACTTCCAAATCTATTTTTTTGTACGTTTACTAACTTTTGATTACATTTTCCATATATTTCCCCAAATAATTCAGAATTACTCATGATTAAACATTTTTATTAAATTTCAAGTGAGATCCAGTCAACTCTGCATTACTTCATATACAGCAGAACATTTAATGTTGATTTAAAACACATATTGAATTAGAATGAATTCATGCCTTGGGTAACACAAGTTTTAATTTTTTAAAAATATACTTCAAGGTAGCTATGTATTTGTGTGAATAATTAGCATTAACTCGCTCTTCAACAAAGCTTTCTTCACATATTTTATTTTAAGTATTATCTAGACTGTAGCATCTTGTTGGAAACTATGGGCAAGCTCATATCCAAACGACCTTCAAGTACAAAGGAAAGGGTTTCAAAATATGATGTCAATTTATTACAGTCTTCAACATTTACTCAAAGTGATATAGTGAAGAAGTAAAAAGGAATAAGGCAATCCATCACTTCATTATAAAAAGGACCTATGATCTTAATGTCCCTTTTTACTGTTATATTCTGCCAGGACCCAGTGAGAGATGTTACTGAAAATAAAATTTAAGAAGTGTTAAGCCACAAATATGCCAATACTGAAGGCAGTTTCTGGATTCTGAAAGAACATGCTACATTGGTGTTTTTATTTTTCACTGAAGAAGTTTAATTTAAACTTTCATGTTTCCTAATATTTGATCACATGATCATTAAACTGTATTTTTCTGCTGAGTTGAGAAAAAAACATTAATGATTTATTTTACATTATATGTATAAATAATGAGGCTATTTTCTTTCCCAGTTTGTGAAAGCTCTGAAATAATACTTACACCTCTGTCTCTGTGTTGTATTAGAAGAATGATTGAAAAAGGGCATGGTAAAACATGGTGAAGAAGCAGAACTTCCACCATTACTGTTTTCATATACATTTCTATGCGTTTCTGTGACACTTGTTAGAATGAATTTCAATGCTTGGGCTGATATTTGTTATCCATAGGATTCTTATTTTTTTCTTTGTACTGAAGATTACAAGAAAATAACTCTTCACATCACCACCCCATAACTATGTTGGTCTAAACCTCAGTTGATCTAACTAGACTCTTAAGTCCCAGAGGGTAACAATTTCATGACTTCTCTTTAGTGTATGGAGGATTCTTAACAATTCCTCCATGGAGTGGAAGGCTAACTCAGATCCTGAGTTGGCTAAACTGTCCTGTTTATGGGGGTCTCTTGTTTGCAAGTGCCTAAACCATAAATCTCATGTTCAAACAACTTCATCTTTGGGATTGAGAATGATGAATTTTCAGTTTTGGTTACATCATTTGTAATTAAAATATGAAATCTAATATAGATAATGGTTAATAATAGTAGATCATTGACTTTCAAGGCAGTAAAATTAAAAGAACAATAAATAAAATCTAATACGGATAATGGCTAACAATAGCAGGTACTGAATTTCAAATCATGAAAAATAAAATAATAATAATTAAATAAATAATTTTGAAAATATTCCAAAGGTAAAAATATTCTTTTGTGAAATAGTTTCAAATATGGTTAGATGCAGAATCCCAAAAATATAATTGGAGGTTTTTCTGTCCATTTTTTTTTTTCACATATAATGTCTTGCCTCTCTTTTCTTGTTGATTCTACTTGGTTCAGCTTCCCATCATCTCGTCCCAGGCTGGATCATTGGCCTTACAGACAGATTTGGAAAACATTAACCTCATTTAAAGGAGAAATGTAAAGAGGGCTTTTGATAAAAAAATATAAACTAAATATAAGTAACTCACATGAAATGTTGAGTTGTAAGGTTTATTTTACATTTGCTTATCAATATGAGTTATCAGGACTTTTTTCGAAAGACAATAACATAATTGTTTTATATAGAAAATAATGAGGTGTGATTTAACCAATATAGAGCCAAAGAAGTCTCCCTTCTCTACATTAAAAGGATATTTTATTTTGACCTAAAGAAAGAAATATTATAGTCTTAATGTTTCCATTTGGAAAAGTCATTAGAATATGAATAAAAAGTATTTTTCAATAATCTCAGAAAAGATTCACTATTAATTAAATTTTTCTCAAAAAGACCCCTTAATAGATGTGATGAATTTTTAAACTTAAACAAGTAATTAGAGTAATCCCATTGTGCAAGAAGAGTATCTTAATTTATACCTACTTTATCTTGGGATAACTTAAATGTTTTATTTTACTAAAATTAGCATAATAATGCCAGCAATTATTGTTACTCAATATAATAAAAAGGAATGCAGCTGAATTTCATGTTATATGCTCTAAAAGGGTATGTTGAAGACTAAAATGCCATTTTCAAAAGCCAGTATGAAACCAGTCTAATGTATTCCTTCCCTTTGTTTCAGAAAAGGGAAAGGGATTTATTTCTCCCTGTTAGCGTTTTCTTAAAATGCCTTGGCTTGCTTCTCAATTCATTTCAGCATTTCAATTTCCTGTGAGTGCTTTCTAGTTGTCAGTACTTACTAAAAAAGATGGGGGTAGTAAAAATAGCTTAAACATAATTGTAATTTTCATGACAACACTGGAGTATTTCAAAGAATGAAAGGAAGATAATCCAGTTAAATTGATATTTTACATCCATATTGGAACTTTTAGAATAAAATGAGTTCACATAAATGGAAGGACTGTCACTTAAACATTTATTTTAAATTGAAATAGTTCCATGATAGACCAAGGTATTATGCAGTAAGGCACAGAAATGTAGTATGATCAGTATTATTTCTCAAGATATTTGTCCTCATATAGATTCTGAAAAAGATTAAAATGAAAATATTTATGTTAGATTATGCTCATGTCTAGTTCGTGAATATTTAGGGTATATTTAAAATGCTTTTGGGCTTCTAAAAATGAGTGGAATTCTTTGTGAGTACCTGCAAAGAATTAATTATAATTTTTTAATACAGATCATGATTGTTTGAACTAAATGCATTGTATTTGTGTCAGAATAAAGTAAATGGGAAATGAGAAGAAGAACAGAATAGTTTGTGCTTAATCCCAATTGCTTTGAATGGAAAGCCTTTAATCATCATATGAGTTTAGAGTTTGATTGACATAAGACTTCACAAGGGTAATAGGAAAGAAACTTATCCATGTCACATGACTTAGGTGTTTTCAGTAACATAGCATATGTAAGTAACTCTTAGTGAAGAATAAAAACACGGACATAAACAATTATTCCAAATACATTTTACAACTATGTTAGGAGAAAAATAAAGCTTTTTACAATCCAAAAGGAGTGAAATGGAATAGAACAAAATATCTAAATAATATGTGCTGAAAACGTACTTATATTTATTTCAATGGAAAATATATATAATAAATGTAATATATATCACATATATGGCATGATTTTTAATAAAAATAGAAAATAATTAATTTCATTTTAATAGGCTTAAATTATTTTTCTGCTTTAAAAGGTGTTATAATGATCCTTCTTAAGATGAATATACTGAATCAGCTTTCTGTTGCTGCAACAAAGTTACCTGACCAAAACAGCTTAGAGGAGGTGGAGTTTATTTGGGTTCATGGGTTCAGAGGTTTCATTCTGAGGTCAGTGGACTGCACTGCTCTGGGTCCAAGATAGGACAGAAGTTAATGGTGGAAGGGTATGATGAGAAAGATGTTCTGCTCATGGCAGTCAGAAAGCAGAAAAAGAGAAGATGGGAAGATTCAGGCACAAATTATATAGTCCCCAAAACAAGTTCCCAGCGATCTACTTACCTGTGTTTGCCATTCAGTCTAGTAGTCCTTTTAAATTATTCATCCATCCAATGGATTAATCCACTGATAAGGTTATAGCTTTCTCATAATCTAATCTAATCTAACCTCATAATTTACTCATTTCAGCTCTGAACATTCCTGTATTAATACAGGAACTTTGTGTTGAGTGGAGAACACCTCATCTCCAAACCATAAGGAATACTATCTGAAAAATTTTCTTGCAATAACAATGAAAACTGTTTCCATATAACTTCAAGTTTTCATGTTTCTCAAAGCATTTTATTAATTTAGTAATAATAGACTGGCATTATTTAAAAAAAACTATTACTCTTTTATGAGTGTGTGTCAATTTATTGCATACTGTTTAAAGCCAATGTGCATTTTATACTCTCAAAATTTACAATTAAAGACAAAGAATTTGGAAGAAAATCAAGCTATTTAGTTACAGTTATAAACAGATCAGGCATCCGATTAAGTTTAAACAGTGTTAATTATCAATCTGATACTCATTAGCAGACCTAAGTTGACTCTTGGAACTGTATTTTTTATTTTAAAATATAATTTTGAAATCATATAAATATTCCAACCGATGGATCACAAATCTGAGTTTGAGGTGCTGTTTAAAAAATAGTGCATTTTGAAAAGTTTTTGTTCAACCATTGCTCATAGTTATAAGTGATGTCTTATATGAGTCACAGACCTGTTGTCACTGGATACACTGAGCATCCCTGTGCAATGCTATGAATTTCATATGTTCCTACCCAAAGACTTTAAGTTTTTGTGAGTGCCACGTGCTTATCAAAGTATTCAACAGTTGGAAATAAATATTCCCTGATGCCTGTGTTTATCTCAGGACTTTTTACATGCTGCCCACCACAGTCATCACCACAATAATATCACAAAACTCACCTTCTTTCCTTTAACATATTTTTAAAATGCTGTCCTATGCTGTTCCTGTTATTTTGAGCATGTTTTCAATTTTACCTCTCAGATACTCATAGTATGTTCACATATGGAAGGGATGGCACTGTTTTATGTGTGTTTACATGTCCGAATAAAATCAGTTATGATTTTATATGGTATAATTTTGCTTGTATCAAAAAGGATTAATCCTTATAAATTATTTTAAAAAGTATTTGTTAAAATGAAGAGCTGAAGGAAAATTACATTACTATAATTATTAAACTGTTCTTTTGAAAATTAATTAAGAAGAAAACTAAAGGAGAAAATTAAAATAACATCTTGTGCAAAACTGACAATGTTGATATTTCAAAACTAATATGAGATAAAAAGAAGAGCAAAATATTAAGTGGTCAAATTGCCTGATTATTGTTAAGGAAGAGAGAAATACATAAAGGCTGGTTAGTAATAGAACACATAAAGATAATAAATAGGCAGAAATTGTCAGGATCCTGTAAAGAAATGAACAGAACCTAGAGGAAAGGGGAAATGAGTATGTGGGTATTTTAATATTTATTTATAAAAATGTGAGTAGAATATAAAATAAATATAAATTATGTAAGTATTGAATATTAATTTTATTTAAGATTTATTATATGCCTCATTATGTCTGTGTATAAGCATTCATACACATATATATGCAAGCATGTGTATATGTCTACATATATGCACATGTATTTTACTACTGAAAGAATCTGAATTATGCAGAGCTGTCTGATAGTTTTTGAGCATTGCTTCTACTGTATTACTGTCCTTACACTTTGTCTAGGGTGTTTATACACTACTGTCTATTGTTCAGTGCGTGT
The DNA here is from genome assembly GCA_004027875.1 of Aplodontia rufa. Classification (NCBI taxonomy): domain Eukaryota; kingdom Metazoa; phylum Chordata; class Mammalia; order Rodentia; family Aplodontiidae; genus Aplodontia; species Aplodontia rufa. The sequence continues at coordinate 24,887 of PVKS010000902.1, forward strand.
ATTTTCTAGTTGCTAAGCATACTGAATGGACTTGGTTTTTAAGCTATAAATACTTATTTTCTTGCTTTTTGATTAGGCTAGAAGCCCAAGGTCAAGGTGTTGGCAGGGCTGGTTTTCAGAGGACTCTTTCCTTGGTTATGCAGGCTGTCTCCTTCCTGTGCTTTCACAGGATCTTTCCTCTCCATGTCTATGTCCTAATTTCCTCTTATTATAAAGACACCTGTCATATTAATTAAGGTCCACCCTAACGACCTCATTTTAACCTAATAATTTTTAAAAGGCCCTATCTCCAAACACAGTCACATTCTAAGATTATAGGGCTCTAGTCTTCTATGTATTAATTTGGGAAATAAGTACAATTTAGCACATAATAGCTAACCTTAAAGCCTGATGAGAGTTTTGTGCTTTAAAAATCTAGAAGTTTTTATTCTGATGTCTCATTTGAGTTGTTTGCATCCATTTCATCTTGACATATTCTGTTCCCTTTACGGTGCATTGTTTGTTAGGGGTATAAAGCAACGAGAACACAAGTTAACATTTTGTTATTTAAGACTTTTTAGAATGTTAAAATAATTTATCATTTCCAGATTTTCAGTTTTATATGTATCAATATCTAGTTAACACAATATGCGTGTGCGTATATATATATGTATATATATATTTTTAAATGGAAGAGGGACAGTGAAAGAGAAAGAGAGAATCAATTTTAATTAGTTTTTCATGTGGCTTTCTTTGCTCCAAGATTTTGTTGTAAACATGGTGCTGGGGTTTGAACTCACGTACTCACAAATGCCAGGCAAGTGTTGTAACCCCTGAGCCATTGCTCCAGTCACACAAGGTGTATGTTTGAAATAAGTACCGGGCCCTAATTTCAATATCTTTTACTTACATTTACAGACTTATATTTCATTATAAAGTGCACATTCACACACAGATGAAATTTATATCTATTTAAATAAATTAAAAGTTTTTATTTTGAGGTCCTTGTGAAAAATGGGAAAGATTCACATATTCACATTAATGATAAATAGTAAATTATGAAAATATTTATACAGGACTTACAAATACATCCTTCATTTTGAAATCTTATAAACTTATCTACTACTTTTTAAAAAAATAGACAACCACATTTATTTAACTGATAACTTATAATGTTTTTTCACTTAAATATCACAATGAACAAAATAATTGTGTGCATTGAATGGTGTTCCCATTTAATTAAATTTAAAATACTTATATTTAGTTTAACCATATCTTAAAATTTATTGCTTCATGTTTGTCATTTTGTTTAAATGCAGTGCAATATATTAGAGAAACAATGCTTAATTTCTCCCCATATAATATATTCAGGGTCATAATTTGAAATCTGTTCTGTATCTGAGAGGTTTTGGAGACACAGAAATTTGTTGTACACATTCTACTCTAATGCCTTGCTTGTTTTAACTCAGCACTTAACTTTCAAATGCTCTATATAAAGCATATACATAACCCTAGAGTAATTAAGAAATTCAAATAAAAACAAACTAAATTAGTTTCCTGGGAAAGTTGAAGGGCAAAGTATTTATACTTATTAAGAAAAAAGAAACTGCATTATATAAAACTGACTGTATGGAAGACTTAATTGCAGAAATCATCTTTCATTTAATAGTGTGATTTAAACCAACCTTTTAATTTGAGATGCAATTCCACAGGAAATATGAGAATTCTTTTCTGGAGTAAACTGTTAAATAATCAATGATTTAATTCTGCATTTAATTATTATATTGCTATAAATTTCCCTAAATTAAAATATTTTAAGATATTTAATTAATTACAAATGCAACATTTGATTATGCCAGACATTTAAAAAATGCATACCTATATGTAATTATTTAAAATTTATATGACTCATACATATTTCTTCTGCAGAAAATGTAAGGTTATTGAGAATTTTATTGATAACAGCTCAACCATCTACCCCTTTATTCCTCCATAACTCAACTTCCTCATTCAACCCATGTGCACTATGAAGAGTAGATTGTTGAATTTGATCAAATATTTTAATTAAAATTAGATCTTTTTTCAAGTCTTAGTTCTCTTTTTTCTAAATTTTTTATCATTTTTATTAAGAATTTTAGTTACTGTACAATCAAAAATGCATCCAAAGTAACAATATGATATGTATATATTCTTAAATCAGATTTACCTCCTAGATACCTCCTATTCTCCCTCCTTTTCCCCTCCCTCACCAACTCCCTCCCCCCTCCTTCCTGGTACATATCTATGGTTGCCCTAGATTATGTGTTGCTATGCCTTTTCTGGATCTAATACATGAAATTTACGACCTTTCACACACTCCTGGGTCTAACTTCAGTCTCCACAGATGAGTGAAGACATTCAACCCTTGACTCTCAGGGTTAGGCTAACTTTGCTCAACATTATTTCTTCCATTAGTATCCCTTTACCTTCAAAGGCTGAAATTTCATTGTTTCTAATTGCTGAGTAGAACTCCATGGTTTAGCTATTGTAAATTGAGCTTCTCTGAACATTGATTTTGCCGTGCCACTGTAATGTGCTGATTGTAAATCCCCTGGAAAAATACGCAGGAGAGCAATAGCAAGATCATATGGTGGGTTTTTCCAGTCTGCAGCTCCACTAACAGTATGCTAGTGTTCCTATCTCTCCTCAACCCCTCCAGCATTTATTATTATTTGTATTCTTCATTTTTGTCAATCTGACTGGAGTGAGATGAAATCTTAATGTAGTTTTGATTTATATTTCTCTTATTACTAGTGATTTAGAGCACTTTCTCATGTATTCATTGGTTTACTCAATGTCCTCTGTTGAGAAGTTTTTTTTAGCTGTTTGGCCCATTTATTGATTGGGTTGCTTATGTTTTAGAAGTTGAGATTTTTGAGGACTTTATAAATGCTGGATATTAATTCCCTGTCAGAAGAGTCACAGGCCATGATTCTCTCCCATTATGTACAAAGTCTCTTGACAATTTTGAACATTTCTTTAAGCTCTGCAAAAGCTTTTTAGCTTTATGACATCACACTCATTGACTTTTTTTTTTTTAAGAAAGCGGGGACAGAGAGATAGAAAGAGAAAGAGGGAAGCAATCTTTATTTAGTTTTTCATGTGACTTTCATTCCTCAGACACGTCATAGTGTACGTGGTGCTGGGGTTTGAACTCACATCCTTGTGCTTGGCAGGCAAGCACTGTAACTGCTCAGTCACCACTCCAGCCCCCCACTCACTGGTTTTTGACTTCTTTCACTTTAGGGGACTTATTGAGAAAGACTTTGCCTACTCCCAAATTCTAGCGTGTTGGTCCTAAGTTTTTTCCCAGCAGTTTCATGGTAGCTGGTTTAATTCCTATTTCCTTGATCCATTTTGATTTGAAATTTGTGCAAGGTGAAAGATAATAGATCTTGAGACCCTAGTTGAAGCAATCAGGAGAAAGAAGAAAATCAAAAGGATAATAATAATAGGAAGAGAGGAAGTCAAGCTCTCTCTTTTTTGCTGATGATATAATCCTTTATCTGAAAGATCGAAAAACTCCACCAGAAAACTGCTTGAACTCAGAAAGAAATTTAGCAAAGTGGCAGGCTATAAGAACAATACCCATAAATCAATAGCTTTGCTATACAATAACAATAATAGGGCAGAAGAAGAAATCAGGAAATTGGTCCCATTCACAATATCCTCGAAAAGAATAAAATACTTGAGAATTAATCTAACCCAGGAGTCAAAGACCTCTACAATGAAAATTATCAGGCGTGAAAGAATGAAATCCAAGATGACTTGAGAAGATGGAAAGATGCTCTGCTCTCTTAGTTAGGCAAAATTAACACAGTAAAAATGGCCATTCTCCAAAACCTCTGTATAGATTTAATGCATTCCTCATCGTGATATCAATGCCATTCTTTACAGATATAGAAAAAGCAATTCTCAAATTCATTTGGAACAATAAGAAACCCAGAATAGCCAAGACATTAGTAAGCAAGAAAGAAAAAAACAGGTGGTTTTGCTATACCAGATTTAAAACTATGCTATAGAGTGGTAGTAACAAAAGCAGTATGGTGCAGATACCAAAATAGGAATGAAGACCAATGGAATAAAACAGAAGACCCTGAAACAAACCCGAAAAGGAGGGAATGTTCCCATCCACTTTTTGTTAAGCAACCATAACTCTGATTCCAAAACCCAACAAGGATACATCGAAAAAAGAAAACTACAGATCAATATCCCTGATGAACTTGGATGCAAAAATCCTTAATAAAGTACTAGCAAACAATATTCAAAAACGTATTAAGAAGATAATCCATCATGATCAAGAGGGCTTCATCCCAGGAATGCAGGGGTGCTTCAACATAAGCAAAACAATTAATGTAATTCACCACTTAAACAGAAACAAAGACAAAAACCATATGATCATCTCAATGGATGCAGAAAAGGCCTTTGATAAAATCCAGCACCCTTTTATGTTCAAAACTCTAGAGAAGATGGGGTTCAAAGGATCATTTCTGAACTATGTAAAGGCTATTCTTGCTAAACCCTCAGCTAGTATAATACTAAATGGAGAAAAGCTGAAACTATTTCCACTAAAATCGGGAACAAGACAAGGCTGTCCACTCTTACCACTTTTATTCAACATTGTTCTTGAAACCCTAGCTGGGGCAATTAGGCAAGAGAAAAAAATCAAAGGGATAAAAATAGGAAGAGAGGAAGTAAAACTCTCTCTTTTTGCTGATGACATGATCCTGTATCTGGAAGATTCTAAAAACTCCATCAGTAAACTGCTTGAACTCATAAATAGATTTAGCAAAGTGGCAGGATACAAGATCAATATGCATAAATCAACAGCTTTCCTATACACTAATAATAATCGGACTGAAGAAGAAGTCAGGAAATCAGTCCCATTCACAATATCTTCTAAAAGAATAAAATACTTGAGAATTAACCTTACAAGGGAAATCAAAGATCTCTACAATGAAAACTATCGGTCATTGAAGAATGAAATCCAAGATGACCTAAGAAGATGGAAGGATGTCCCATGCTCTTGGTTAGGCAGAATTAATGTAATAAAAATGGCCATTCTACTGAAAGCTTTATGTAGATTTAATGTTATCCCTATAAAGATACCTATGTCGTTCTTTACAGACATAGAAAAAGCAATTTTCAAATTCATTTGGAACATTAAGAAACCTAGAATTGCCAAAACAATACTAAGCAAGAAAGATGAAACAGGTGTTTTTGCCATACCAGATTTAAAACTTTACTATAGAGTTGTAGTAACAAAGACAGCATGGTACTGGTATCAAGATAGGAAAGAAGACCAATGGAATAGAATAGAAAACCCTGAAACAAACCCTCAAATCTTTAAACATCTGATTTTTTGACAAATAGGGATAAAATATTACATGGAGGAATGACAGCCTCTTCAACAAATGGTGTTGGACAAACTGGACAGCCACTTGCAGAAAGTTGAAATTAGACCTATATCTTTCTCCTTGCAATGGAATCAAATGAAAATGGATCAAGGAGTTAGGAATTAAACCAGCTACCTTGCAACTGATGGAAGACAAATTAGGTCCAACACTTCAGCATTTGGAAGTAGGCAAAGACTTTCTCAGCATGTCTCCTAAGGGAAGGAAATAAAGTCAAAAATCAGTGAATGGGATGCCAGAAAGCTAAAAAGCTTCTGCACTGCCAAGGAAACAATTAAGAGTCAAGAGGTTTCCTATGGAAATGGAGAGAATCATGGACTATGATTCTTCTGACAGGGGCCTCATATCCAGAATCTACAAAATCCTCAAAAACCTAAACTACAAAAACACAAGCAACCCAATTATTGATGGGCCAAAGAGCTAAATAGAAACTTCTCAACAGAGGACATGGATTAAGCCAATGAATACCTGAGAAAGTGCTCTAAATCACTAGCAATCAGAGAAATGCAAATGAAAACTACATTAAGATATCACCTCATGCCAGTCAGAAAGGCAAAAATGAAGAAAATAAACAATAATAGATGCTGGAGGGGCTGTGGAGAGAGAGGCACACTTACACACTGTTGGTGGAGCTGCAGACTGGTACAGCCCCTCTGGAAAGCAATATGGAGAATCCTCAAAAAACTAGGGATGAGCCCACCATATGATCCTGCTATTCCTCTCCTGGGTATTTTTCAAGGGGATTTAGAATCAGCACATTATAGTGACACAGCAATATCTATGTTCATAGCAGCTCAATTTACAATTGCTAAATTATGGAAACAACCCAGATGTCCCTCACTGGATGAATTGATCCAAAATCTGTGTGTTGTACATATATACCATGGAATATTACACAGCAATTAGAAAGAATGATATTGCAGCCTTTGAAGGTAAATGGATGGATATGGAAGAAATTGTGCAGAGTGAAATCAGCATAACCCAGAGAACCAAGGGTTGAATATCTTCACTCATCTGTGAGGCTGGAACTAGACCCTAGCCATTGAGAATGGTGGTCTGTTGTCACGTGTTAAATCCAGATAAAGTGTAATGTTATACAACATAATACATTTTTAGAGATATTGTGGGAAGGGGAAGGGAAGAATAAGGGTGGGTAATTAGGGGGGGCACTCTTAGGGGTAAATGTAATATCCATAATCTATATATATTTTATACTATTTTGTTAAAAGCTTGTATTCAACAAATAAATTTCAACAAATAAATTTCACAGTAAAAATTTTTATTATGTGACTTAATGACAAAAGCATGTGAGACATTCTGAAGAGCTATTAAATATATTTATTAACTATTTAAGAAAAACAAAAATCAGCAAAAAAACACAATATTTATGAAATAATCGACTGTGAGACATGAGTTATTACTATTTCCATACCTCTGCACCAAAATGAGGACTTAAAAGAAACAAATGAAAGCCAAATTGCGTTCAGAAAGTGAAAGAATAAAAATGAATCATTCAATTTATATAAAATGATTAAGCACAGTTAATATGGCCTGATCATCATCTTGTTCTTATTCCAAAGTAAATCATCGAGTAGGCAAAGCTTTCATGAGTGATGTAGTGAGAGACTTTCAGCACTTGTCTGCTCATATTTCAAGCCCTTCATCTATGTAGTAATTAGTTAAGGAGAGAAAATGAAATACGTGAGCATGAACTCTAATATTAGTTGGTTTGAAAATGTGATGTGGACTCCTGTTACCTAAACCTAGTGGAGCAATATCAAGATCTCAGGGTAGACTTATTTCCCAGATTTGGGTGGAGAATTTGAAATAGCTGCCTGCTTCTAGCTTCATGCCTATGAAGAAACGCTCATATGAAAAGGAAAACTCAGTTTTCTTATGTATGTACAGAAGGCATACAGTCAGCAAGGCAGGTGCATGCAGGGGCGGGAAATTCTTGTTCTTCATCTGATTATTACCCCTTGTTTTAGGAAGGTGATGGCCAGAGCTGGAGAAGCAAAGATTTGTTCTTTAAAGTTCTTTAAGGATACAAAGTTTGAGTTTTTTCCCTGTATTAATTAATGTCTCATTTACTTTCCAAAACTGTGTTCTCTTAGTCTATTAGATTTATAAAAACAGTCTACAATCAAGCGGGGGGCGGGGGGGGGGAGAGAGAGAGAGAAAGAAAGGAATAGCAGTATAACAGACAATTTGAGTCTAACTTTATGTAGTTTTTTTATCCAAGGCCTCTCCTTTCTGAGAACGCTTCTGAGACTGGGTAGATGAAATTCAATCTTGCCTGAAGACAGTTCTTAATGCATCAACTATTTCCAACCAGAGACATTATGCATATAATGTTTAATTTTACAGTCCAAGATGTCCTGGGTAGGAAAACTTGTTCTGGATTTTGCTTTAAAATATAACTGTTTCTTTTTTAGTTTATTTCTATTTGCACCTTGACATAAACAGTTAAAAGAAAGTAATTGATATTTTAATATTCAACTAGAGGAACTATTTATACACAATTTCCTGTGATATATTCTCAATTTTCTGTTATTGCAGTAAACAGTGTCATGTAATATGTGTCTATTTCCCCAGCTTCCAATAGCAATTGATTTTTCACCTATTCCACATTGCACCAATAACTTGTTTTCACTCTAGTTTTCAATCACAGTTCTCTAACCATCTTTACTTTCCATATTGATTAGCTGTTTCAAAAACCAGCGCCACATATTTCAGGTTTTGTTCAGCAACCCAATACTTCTGATTCTAAATTGCAATTTTTTATTTATCATAATTAATGGAATATTATAGTATAAAATAATCCTGAACAATGTCTCAAATACTAAAAGCTTATCATTTTTCATGCTCCTGGAGGTGGGTCGAGCAGATACAGAGCTAGTGATAATCGTGCATGAGTCCACATTCACTTAGGGACTCAGCCAGTCTGGAGTGTCCTGGGAGATCTCACTCAAATGTACTGAATGTACTGGGATTTAGTGCAAACTGTTGCATGGAGAGCTTCAGTTCTTTTCCATACAGTCTTTTTTATTCCACCTGATCTCTGTTCATCCTATCTTTCTTTGTAAGTTTGATGGATTTCAAGGGAAGGTTGTTTTAAGATCTGGTTTTATTCCAGTATAGTGAGGTCCACAGATTAGGGGTGACAGATATTGAAAAGATGGTTTGTTGCTCTCAGTTCTCAGGAGAGGGCTGACCACACCGTGCAGGACACATGGGGAAACACCACTGTGAGTCAGGTGACAGAAGGAGCAAGAACGGAGCAAAAGATTTTATTGTGGTTTTAATGGGAAGGATTTGCAAGGCAAGGCAAGTAGATTTAGGATTTGGTAGTTTAACTAATTGTGGTGGGCCATAGATTAAAGTGGTTGTCACCGGTTGTCCAACACCTGACCCTTAGATGACTTAGATTGGAGGATAATCTTTTGCACTGCAAGAGCCCAGTAAAAGGGGATGAATGGGGGTATGAACTCAGGCTCATACAGATGAAAGGCAGGTTCATAGGCTGACTCTGGAAATCAGCTAAACCTGAGACAGGCAGTAGCTCTCCAAGTTCATAAGACCCTAACATGTTAAGTCTTCACAAAATAGAGAAAACTAAAAGCAAATGTAATTAAAGCAAAAGCTTGTTAAGATATTTAAAATGGAACCAATAGATTTTAAAACCTACCCCAAGAAGTCAGTATGGTTGCAGAATGATATATTATCCACATTTCTCTTATGGAAGATCTTGTTACCTAAAAGTTGGGCATGGTGTTGACAGACTTTCCTTGTGGACATTTTTTCCAAAAGCTGTCTCAGTTGTAGAATCACTTCGCCTGTGGTCTTCCTGATGTCATGGTGTCCATATTCAATGAACTATTATGACGGAGATGAAAAGACTTAAGCCAATTTTATCTCAGTGCAGGATGACTCTGAAGTACAATTTAGCTGTGGAGCTCCCTGTCCGCTTGGCTAGAACTATCATCAGGAACTCTTCAGGCCAAATTCCCTTGATTCAGTGTTCTTTTCCATTCTGTGTATGAGTGTTGACCCCAAGTGCCCTCCTTAATAAACAATGTGCACACTCACCTCCATGTCAGTATGGTTCCTGGAGAACTTGACTTATAAAAACAATGCTATTTAACAACACATTCTATTGATTGAAGCAATTCACAAATCCATTCCAGTATCAAGGGATTGAAAAAACAGACTCCAGTTCTTTAAAGGAAAAGCAATATCAATTTGGGGGTAAAGTTTACAATTTTCTTCAGGCACTGATTTTAGAGCAAAATTATGTATTTTGACTTTATATACTATTTGGCAATTAATTAATGGTTTCTGATATGGTTCTGGGGCCTGTTAGGGTCAAGGAGATGATAGTGGGAAACCAGGTGCCTAGATGGCAGAACTTGGTCACCATTATTCACGGTACTATCAGGTCTACAAAATTATTAAATTAGAAGGAAAATGAGTAAAAAAATAAAATGCGATATTTTATGCAAAAATGTATAAAAATTGGCTCAAACCATTCCAAATTACTCGATAAGCTATTCAAAGAGACGTCTCAGACTCTGATTCCACTTACGTCTTTTGATCACTTATTAGAGGGTGTATACTTCTTTCTATATCATGAAAATTACATTTCCATATGCTAATTAGAACAAGAAATAAGCTGCAATCACATCATTGCCTTATTTAATGATGACCCTGATGAACATCAATCAAAAATCCTCATAGCAAACCATAATGTTGGTATTAAATTTTGCATAAAGTACCTATGGTGTGGTGTAAATAGATGTGTGGATTTCTGAATGATAGATGACACAGCTTACAAGTTGGAGGCCTATAAAAATAAGACCACAAAACTATAGACAAAACACTCTGAAAAAAGGATAACATTGAATTCTTTGGAGGAAGAATTAGGTATGTAAATCTTTGAATCATCTATCAATGCCCACTAAAGAGATGAGTTATTTCACAACAGCTTAACTGGTGGGTATCAGCTGCCTTCTCTTCCTGGCCATATGGAATCAGTATGGTTGATCCACAGACAGTTTGCAAGGTGTTCAGGATAAGCTTAAGGTTCAGGCAAAGAAGCATGACTTCTTTCTTACAAAGAATATACTACTGCTGAGTTTCTGATATTTCCACCACAGCAACCTATGATGTTCTCAAAAACAGTATAAATCCTTTGAAGCCAGGTATGCAAGTTGTCTAGTCAATCACGGCATTTATCTTAAGAAATTAGAAATTTATTATCATTTGCTTCCATACTTATTTCTGGCATGCCAATCATTTTTCTGCCACCATCAGTGTAAAAGCTCCTTAATTACATGAAATCTTGCTCTAAAATTGCCACAGACAAAGGGATCCATTTAATACAGAAGGTGCATCATGAATGAGCGATAGGATCCACTGGTCCAATCAAATGGCTTGCCCTTTATAAATATCTGATCAGTTAGAATATTTGAATAAATCATCAAAATATAGATAAGCACTTAACTTGACTACAATCCTGAGAAAACTGAGTTTAATGTTTTATAGGGTTGGTTAAACTCATTGAACTAGTTGTGAGGTATGTGGATCCAGAAAGTAAGTTGTAGCAGAAGAATTGACCCTCTCATCATTGTTCCTATTGAGTTACTTGTGTGCTTCCTGTCATGAAAAATTGAAGGTGGGTGACATTAGAGCTTTCTCTGAAGCAAGGCTAGATTTACCAGGTGAAAGTAAGATTTGCATGGGGTGTGAAACAGTGAATGTCTCATGGTCACCTCAGAATTCTAATATTCATGGAACAGCTGGCAAAGCAAACAAGTTTATATGAGAAGCTAAACTTCCAGACACAGAGTGGAGTATGCCTAAAGCAAAGTAATTTCATTGTTTTTCCTGTAAATTTATGATAATAAGTTGGCAACTTCAGTAACCACAACCTAACAAAGTAGGGAATCAAGGCCCCATAACTCTCAGGGATGAAGCTCTTCACTACCCAGTCAGCTATGCAGTCTTGTCTATCTAAGTGCTGAAATGAGGGATAGGGGAAGGATACAGTAATGAATAAGAACATTGGTGGAAATATATTTCAATAGCTCTCCTGTACGAAATATTTAAAATTTCTTAAGAAAAAATATATTGAAACAGAAAACAAACAAACAAAAAAAAAAACAGAGAGGACTTTAGGACTCAAATAAGCTTTTGAAGTTAATGTACATATTCTTCATTTTGAGTATAGTGATGTTTTTATCACTTTACTATACATATGCCAAACTTTATCAAAATGTTGAATTTAAAAGTGTCCATTTTATTGTACATCAATAACTGAGTATATATTTTTAAATTGAGATTAATGTTTATATAATGTAAAATTATAATAAATATCCATGTATTTCATGATTACCTATATGTTTGTAAATATGTTGAAATTCATTCCCTGTTACATGTTATAGGTAAGACATTTTGTGATAGGAAGAATATCCTTGCCATTATTATAACATGCTACAGTAACTATTTAGAAACCTAGAACTCTGTATCAGGATCCTAAGCGATCTAACATTACTGAAACCTGGAAATACAAAATCAGTAACAATTTAACTGAAAGAATTGGATAGTAGAATTTTATTTTGGTTTCATAATATTTGCACACATAGACATATTCTGCTCAGCATCTGCTTCTATCAGTAAAGTCATATTTGATGCAGAGTAAAAGTGAATGGAGTCAAACAAACTTAGAAATAAGTAATATTTAAAAAATCATCAAATCACTCTCTTATGATTCAGAAAAGGAATTATGCCATACCAAGCTGAAATGTTTTGCCATAATTACACATTTTACATCTTTGAGAGTTAAACTGCAGGGCTCAGTATGTACTATCAATTGATCCTTCACTATATCCAACAGATAGTATTATCTGTATGGCTTACAATATTACATCTATGTGAAACAAAGCAGTTGGTATTTTACTGAATGGAAAGTAGAAAAGATTGATGGATGCTTTAGAAACGATGAATTGAGTTTGACAGAAATATTTCAGTAGCTCTGCTTGTGATCAAGAACTGTAAACCTCATTTGTTTTCTTCTCCATTTCTATGAAGTTAATATGGTTGCATGTTAAAAATGGTAGGACAAATTTAGCTATGATTTTTTTTAAGAAAGAAAGAGGGAAAAAGAGAGAGAGAGAGAGAATTAATTTTATTTATTTTTTAAATCTGGCCTGTGTTTCTCTATCACTTGGTTGTGTATGTGGTGCTGGGGTCTGAACCCGGGTCCCTGTGCATGCCAGGTAAACACTCCAACCACTGAGCCACTGCTCCAGTCTGTTTAGCTATGATTTAGTTGAAATAAATTCAATCCACGTGCATGATTATATAAAATGAAGAAATACATTTTCACATGTACTTCCAGAGATGGGATGTTTCCAATTGCTTTTCACAGGAAAATATCAGTGATATAACAGACTTTAATTAAAGTACTACTGAACAAAAAGGTAATTCACTTGCAGGATCCTGAGATAGTGATCAAGATGCAGCAGGTGGACAAGAAACATTGCAGCCAGAGAGTGAAGAGCACTCCACTGAACACAACATGCACCCGAAAAATGAAAATGAAAGGAGAGCATGAGTGGAGAAGCTTTGATTTTGCTAATTAGGCAGCATTCATGCTTCAATGATGCCACTATTAGCACTCCATCTCCCTGTAGCCTGTTGTGCAAATGCTCTCACACTCCCAGGAGCTATAATGTGTCACATGTGCCACCTACTGAGATGTCATTATAACATTACAATATCAGCCATCCAACAGGGTGTTTTAAACGTGCATAATAATTTAGTTTTGCAAAAAGATAGAAGTAAATCCATCAATAGTTTTTAAACTAAAATAATTTCTATATAATCTCTAATATCCACAACAACTTTTGCAACTTAACTGTTACAAGCTATTTCAGCATGGTTATATAGACATTTGTTTAAAAGAATCATAATAATTTAATAATTTAAATACATGATGGAGGTAAATGATGATAAGAAGTTGATGATTGTGTCCTTAATTGCACAGTATATATACAAATGTATTTTTGTATAAATTTTCTTTTAACGTTAAAATAATAATCATTTGGTATTACTGTAGACCCGTACAACGATACTACAGAAATATGTCACACTGGTTTAAATGTAGTCAAAGGCTTGAAAACGGGCTCTGTGAACATTTTCACCATGATGTCTTTGTCAGTTGTGAACAAAGTGACCTTGTCATATTCCCTCCAAGGTAACGAGATAAGAAATTGTGTATCTGGATACAGATCACTTGGTTTAGTTCACAGGGACTTCCCTGTGAAAGATATGAACTCTTATTATAACTCAAAATATGGCTAGTTTTGTGCTTACTCTAAAAGTTCCTAATTTATATTGTTTGTAAGGAACATGGTTTACTAGATATTTTTATTTATTTAAATTTAAAATGAAAATGTTCTATTTCTCACCTTTAAACATTTATAAGAGTTTTGCTAAGGGGCTGCAGTGGTAGCTTGGTGGTTACAGCACTTGCCTAGCATGTGCAAGTACGCGGGTTCGAACCCTAGCACCATGTACACAACTAATTGTCAGAGCAACAACATCCATGTGAAGAATTAAATAAAATTGATTCTTTCTCTCTCTCTCTCTCTTACTATCACTCTCTCTTAAATAAAAGAAAAGAGTTTAGCTAAAAAGTATTCTCAGAACACAAAACAGGGTGATAGGAAAAATGTTGCAATTACAGAGCCATGAATTTTAGAGTTTTGCATCATATAACAGTTTTAATTCCTGTGGGAAAATTAATAGGAACCTGACAATAATAATTCATTCCTCCATTTCCAATGTGTCATTGAATACTAGGTCATGTTGTTCAGACTGATTTTATATGCTTGAATTAAAAGTACAGAATAGATATATGCTGATGTTTTATAAATTCAAATATATATATAGATACACACATACATAATATGATTATTTGCAATTGTGTCCCATTTTACTATATTTTGAAAGTCTCCTTATTCTTGATAATATGTTCTGATGTGCACCTAACTGTAAATAGTTTCAAAATCAGTATTTATCAATTTCAATTTTAATATACATAATAAAATTTAAGTTTTAGCTTTTCCTTCTCTTTTTATAAACAATAATAGATTCAACCAATCAAAATAACAAATGCTAAAAAGTTTTACATTAGTACCTATGAAAATTGGCCATTTCATACTCTGAGATCTTGCATGCTTGCCAAGACCTATTTTCCCCCTGACCTCTGTAATGCTAATGTGTATTATTTAACCAAATGATAAGATAGCTCTGCTTTGTTATTCCTTGAAATTATGTATGATTTAAAATTAATCATTTTATGAAATCCTTATTATGTTACCTTTATTGTCTATTGCTTTGAAGAAAAATTGGGATTTAATTCTTCTTGAATGCCCAAGAATGGTGACATAGTATAAATTCTTGTCTAGGAAGAAGCAGCTCTCTTTCAATTCAAACTCACACAAAAACTGTCCTTAGCTAAATGAGCAATGACAATATCACTTTCACATTTAAGGTACAGAGTGGTTTGAGTAAGCACTACAGATAAATCTATAGCATTCTGTTTTTCTACACTTTCTATGACCCAAGAAAGACTCAGAATATGATTAAGTGATTAAGGACTATTCAGGTGAAGAATATTTTTATAGTCTGCAACAGGTATGCCATGTGCCCAGTTTATTCTCTTTAGATAAAATAGTTTAGCTGATTTCTTTATAAGTGTGATTTTAATTGAGATGGTGAAGACTTGAATACCTAAAATAAGATGAACAAGGAAGAGCCAATGCTTTTCTTGTTCTCATTCAAGTTTGCATTACTTGTTGTGAAAGAGCAGAAATCCATCTGAAGACATGTGGCCAAAGAAGAATATTTCAAGGGTGAGATTAAAATAAAAAGTGTTTAAAATAGTCACTTTGCATTTTCCATGTGATACATGTCTTCCAGTGAGAAGGCCACTTCAGGGACACAGAAGATTTATGTCAACAGGATGACAAAGGGATTTTGTTTGGTTAGGTCTTACATCACTATGAAGGAGAATTATTTTTCAAGGCAGAACAAAGGACAGTGTAGTGATGGACTCTATGGGTTCAACCAGTTGGATAAAAGTTGAACAGACTCACTGTCACAACAGTGAAGAGGAACCACTACCATTTCCTCACAACTTCCCAGGTCTGTCTCCCTTAGCTTTGTATTTGGTTCTTTCCAGGTCTAATTTATACAAGCAGCTCTTGCTCTAAACTTTTCCCTGTGCATGGAAGGAGTGACAATAAGGAATAACTGGGAAGTTTATCACAAGGAACACCAAAATGGTGCATGTCCCAAGACCACCACATTGATTAGAGCACATAAGCGCATCATGCCCAAGGAGAACAGTGAAAAAGATACAATTAAGTGTAAGCGAAGTGCTCTACTAGTATTTTCATTTTTATTTACTAACAATGGCATAGAAGTACTAGAACACAAAATAAGAAACAACACCCTCAATTAATAATGTTTGTTATATATATATATATATATAGTATGTGTGTGCGCGCACACATGTGTGTATATATATGTGGTGTGTGTATATATATATATGTGTGTGTGTATATATATATACATATATATGTATATATATATGTATGTATGTAGGATGGTGGGAGATACTTGGAATTTAACCCAGGGAAATTTACCACTAAACCATATCCCACACAACCTTTATATATATATTTTTTATTTTGAGGCGGGATCTCACAAAATTGCTAATAGCCTAAATTGCTGAGGCTGGCCTCTAACTTGTGATTCCTTCTTTCACAGCCTCCTGAGCCCATGGAATTACAGGATGCACTACTGTACCTAGCATATATATACTTTTTAAAGTTTAAAAAGTAGTGAAATAAAATTCACCTATTACTATTAACCATAATCCGTTATTAAGAATGTGGCAGCTTAAAATAAAAACAGGACCTGACATGTGTTGCAGCTTGGGAGAGAGGGATACAGTGTTCTGGGGTCTTCACCAATGATTTTGACAGATTCTCAGCTAGTTTTTTGGAATAGTTGGTAAAATATGGGCTTCAGAAGAGGAAGGAATTATTTTGGAGTTTTACCTGTGTTTGTTTGTATAACATGGTCTTAGTAAGAAGGTTGAAGGGAGAATAGGTGAGGAAGAAAGATTGTGTAAATAATCTGTGTAAATAAGCTGTAGAGGCCAAAGTCATGAAGTGGAGGCTAAGTGGAAACTTTTGAGGCATTTGGGGCCTATTTTAGATCAAATAGGAGAATAAATTCTCTCCTTTGATGATTTTCATTATTTCATTCAATTGCACACCACTGGTGTTACTTGAACTCTTCTATTCATTGGTGAGGCTGACATCAATGTGTCTTGTAAATGTTTTGCAACTGAATTTTAATAATTTAGCTAATGAGTTGCTATATGGAATATTTTAAAACTCTGAAGGTGATTTTTTTAAAATCCTATGAATACAATAAAGAGCAGGATTTGAGATACTCTTTAAGATTCTCTCATTGCGAACATGCTTTACAGTACCTATAATACTCAGTATTCAGGAAATGTCAGGGGATGAACAGCATGTCTAAATTGACACTTGCAAACCTGTCTGAGGAGCAGTGAGTGTCCTGGCCAAAGACTTTGCCTTTAGTCCTCATGGCCACTGTGTCTGCTCCAAAAAATTCTGTATCCCCATAGGACCTTATTAATGGAGATCTCAACTCCTAAGCCTGATTCTGCTCCTTTATAAAGAGATATGGACAAATAATGTAAAATTCACTTTTGAACTCCTTCTTTTGTGATGAATTCTGCTTCTCAAAACTACTGAAGAAATCTGTTTTAGATCTACCATCAGCCTAAAAATCAGAGAGGTGAGTGCATGCAGTGTTTTTACCTGGGAGAGATAATTTCAGTGGAGCTTCACCTAAGGGTTTGTGGCTAACAGCAGCATCTTCCCAGTGAGCCTCAATGGAGCATTCACATTGCTTTTCCAGGAAACTGTTGCACTGGTTACCCAACAGTTCTTAAGTTTTGTCCGTGCTAAAGACCACTAAGCCTATTGATAAGTTTGGCAATAGACCTGTGCGTTATTTGGTCATATTAGTCTATAAAATCTGGAGTCAGGGTTAGGAGTCGAGCTCTCCATATGCAGACTATGTCCAGTGACAGGCTCCTATGGGGATGTAGGAGTTTCTTTTGGAGTGGACATACAGTCATGAGAACTAAGAACAAAGCCTTTGATCTTGGCAGCCAACGTGCCAAGTATGTGCAAGTTGTTCCCTTGAGGCTTTCTGAATACTAAGTGTAGTAGGTACAGTGAAGCTTCTTGCTGATTGAAATAATGTTGAAGAATTTCTAGAAGTTTCTAAAATACTGTTCCAGTGAATTAGGTACACCATTGTTTTTAAGCTGCACGATACCCCCAAGATTTTCATATCCTAATTATCTCCAGATAAAAATATATATTATATAATATTATATTATCTAAAAATTTCTATGAAGGGTAAGAGTATTTTGCTACAAAAATGTATATTAGAAATCAAATGTGGAATCAATGGTTAAAAATTATTTTTGTGATCATTATTCTGAAATTTAACATAGATTGGAGGAATGGTTTATTTTTTCTTCCACAGTATCAACTGTGGAATCTCAGCTGGAGCTAGAACACCTTCTTCCAAGATTACTCATTCATTCCATTGATAAGGTAAGCTAGGGATTTTTTAATTTTTTATTTTGAAGCTCTTTTATGAATTTCAATTTGATTTTTTTCCTCTTTACATAAGCTTCTTCATGAGCAGATCCTGCAGATCATAGTAACTGGGTTCAGAACACATTTTGAAAGGAAGAATTTGCCAGATTATGACAGATCTGTAAGAGTAATGCAGTGTCAGTTCTACCACATTCTTTGGGTTCTACTAATTCTCAGATTATGATTCAAGGGTAGAGGACAGTGGAGGTGAATGATTGCTAAGAAGAGTCTTTCACTGGGGCCGTTTCACTTTCTTTCAACAAATTGATGCCTGAAGACTGAGCATAAACTACACAGGTAAAGCATTCTGAGGACACTTTTCCTGTGGAGTATGATAAAGTACAAATACCTAGAAAAAGGAAACAGCTTGTCTCAAAAGAATTTTGAAAGCTCATATTAGATGAGGGAAAAAGTCACATTATTACAACAAGCAGATAGCAGGTAAAAATTTAGGAAGCTCTCCCCACATTTCAGGTAAGTGATTATGCTGTGATGATTTGAACTTGGTTAGTGAATATGAAAATTGGAAGAAAATAACATTAGAATTAGCATTTAATGATAGGTTGGAAATGAAGATTCAGAAAAATGAGTAATGAAAGCTGACGTTCTGATTTATGGTTTGATCACCCACATGCATAGTACCATCCTTTAACGTGACTGCAGAGGTGTAGTGATAATGTGAAGGGATATGAAAAGCCCAGTATTTGATTTTTAGTTTACACGTAGATAGTGCAATGGTTAATTTTAGGTGTCAACATGAATAGATGGAGGGATACCCAGATAGCTAATGCATTATTTCTGGGTCTGTCCAAAGATACTGGCATTTCAACCAGTCTGAATAAGGAAGATCAGTAAATAGTAATAAACTATCTGCTGAGAGCTTGGAGGTAACAAAAGGGCAGAGGAGAAATAAGTGAGGTCTCTCCCTTCTGGAGATGGGACATCCTTCTCTTGCCCCTTGATATCAGCTCCTGGTTCTCTGGCCTTTGAAATGCAGGGCGTGCACCAGCAACGCCCCCATTCAAATTTCTGAGGTCTTTGACTTCAGATTACAAGTTACTCCACCAGTGTCCATGATTCTGAGACCCTCAAATTGGAACCGGTTCTCTAGCTTTTCATAATCTCATGAGCCAATTTACCTAATAAATTCCCTCATATATCTGCATTTGTCTATAGTGACAGCTGTATCATTGCTATTTATTTCTGTACACTCTCCAATCATTTTTAATAAAATTTGGCCATTTTTTTAAACTGAGAAAACCTAAAGCAGTTAAGAATGTGAAAATGCTCTTGAAGAGCTGCCTACTCAAGGAAACAGGGTGCTATGGTATTTGCTGGAATTTTCTTAGCTGTTATTTTATTTCACGTGGAAACAGGCACACTCATTTCAAAGGAACATGTTTATGGTTCTATCTGATTTGCACCAAGCTCTGCCCCCTAGAAATTTTTTAAAGAAAGAGAGAATCAATTGTGTTTATTTATTCATGTGACCTTTCCCACATACACACTCAGTTGCATTTGTGGTGCAGGGTTTGAACCCAGGTCCTCATATATGCCAGGCCAGTGCTCTAACCTCTGAGTCACTGCGACCCCCATCCCCAGATTTCTTTAAAAGCAGATGATGAGTGTTTCCATGGGCTTGCCTAGCACAGGTTTTCTGAGCAAATATTGACAAAATGATTGAAGGGCAAACATGTCTTTAATGTTGGAGGCATTGTAATGTTTTGAAAACACAACTATATTTATTTCCTCCGGAAAAAATCTATTTACATTCTAAGATAGTAAAATCTAGAGCAATTTTCCCTTCCTTCTCTGGAGATATCTGATTATATATCATAATATGGGCATGTCCCCATGAAGAGGAGTGCGGACTGATGTGCCCAGCAATGCAGCCACAGGTACAAGGTAATGTGTGTCCCCCTTTGCCTACTAGTCCTCCAGATACACACTTAGATGGCTGTGAGCAGCAAATGGTTTATTATCTGATTCAGAAATCTCATATTTCCTGTCAGAATATGAGTAATTATAAACATTGAATCATTTCTTAAACCACAAATTGCATCTCAGAATAAAATAGCTTTTTTAAAAGAATGGGTGATAGTTGTACTTCATTCATTCCATAGAAAAAATACTATGTAAATTATCATTTAGTTCCTTAAATGTTCGAATAATAGTATTAACTTTCTGAATTATATTTTAGTTTTTTAAAAATAAAATATTCCATTTTGTTTATTAAAATGCCATTAAATAATTCATTTTAAAATTATTTTTACATTTTTGCAGGCTTAGAAAAAGTTCTTTGACCTATTTCAAATGTTTTTAGAAGTAAGGACAATTGTGGACTATTGATACAATTTAAGTCTGTATATTCTATGAAGATTTGAAAACCAACCATGGAATTCCCGACAAATAGGAGAGAATGTTTCCTTTCTCTTCTTTTGATGCATTTTTTAGAAGTTCTATTTTTTAGTTGTATTATACCATTTAAAAAGTTATATTACATAAAGTAAGTAGAATAATTATATATGCTATTAACTTGATCAAGTTGGGTATTTCCTTTTTATTTACAGAGTAAATCAGAACAATTAATTTTATGAATTATTACATGGATAACAAATATTGATAATAAAATTGCACTTCTAAAGAATTATAGACTTTGCACTCATTATATAATACTTAACTAGGCTGTGTATAATTATTTAACATTCTGCAAACTTAAACCTGTATTTCTAGTCTTCAGCAATTTATGATCTAATCTATTTCTCCAGAAAATAATCATTTTACAGAACATAGGTATAAAATCCCTTTAATTTTCTAAATAACAGTTAGATTCAACACTTGGAATTTGTTACTTGACTCTTTGTGAAATAAAATTGATGGGAAACTATATTACCATTCATGTTCTGTGTAAGTTCTCAAACTGAAAGTGTGTTATCATTTGTGAAGTGAAAGCAATTGATTTCAAAATATTCAGAGTTAAGAAGGTATCTTTGGTAAAACTTTCAGCAAATAATACAAGAACTGATATTTTGAAAAATCCTTGCTGTATAAACATATATATATATGTATATATATTTGTATATATACACATATGCGTATGTGAGTATATAAACACATATAAAATGTGTGTATATATTCCAGGAGGAGCTGAAGGCAATTTACCTAACAGGAACATACAAGCCATATGCCACACGGTAATACATAGAACAGAAAGTTCTGTATCACAGAGATTTAGGTGACTATTTCAGGATAAGGCTATGAAAAGCTGTAATTCAATCAATATGAGTTTTTAAAAATTTTTAATGATACATGTGCAAATAGAACTAAAAGTCTAAATTATACCAAATGCTATTGGATACTCTATCCAGTTAGTTTCAATTGAAGCATAAATTTTAAATGTATGTCTCAGTTAACATATAAGCTCGATTTATGTCATTTCCTTATTTATGATATGGAGCAGATGATAGCAGAAAGATTCCTCTAAGAATATATACTATATATGAAATAGTGAACAGATACTACCAGACTTACCATATTTCAATTTACTATTTTTTTTACTTTATGATGGTAAAAAATGATACAGGTTCAGTAGGTACCGTACTTAATATTTCTAGTTTGGTCTTTTCCCTGGCTGGCAGCAGAGTTGGCCATGTCAGTGATCTGTAGCTCCCAGTTAGCTCTGTGGTTGTGAGGCTAAGAAGCTAATGGTCTACATTTCCTGTGCTGCTAAGGTATTATGTTCTGTACATTACATATACTAAATGTATTTCCAACTTCCAGAATTTTCAGGTAGCCATGGTTTTGTCAAGGAATAACCCCATAATTAGTTAAAGGGCATCTGCCCTTGAAAACATTTCTAACCTATCTTGTAACTTGATGTTAATCTTCCTGTAAAATTTTCACCAATTATACTGGTTAATTTTTCCAGTCAACTGGAAGCGCAAATGACAGTGTTGACATTTTGATTTTGTTTTTTAATTTTGGTAAGAGGAAGGTGGGAATTATATATAAAATGTTCACAAGGAGCAGTTAAACACCTACTATTAATATTTATGTAAATCAAGTTCACTTGTTTTCAAAGATTTTACATGTTCAACTAAAACTACATATTTTTCAGGTAAGAAGTGACAATACAATTAATGATCATTGAAATCAATGATTATAAAAGGAAGAGCTTCTAGTAGACTCAATTTTTGGTTGAAAGCTAGTCATCACATTAAGAAGTGAAGCCTGATTTTTGATTGCACGATAACCAAATTTCTTAATTAAAAAAGTAAAAAAAAAAATAAAAAAAAAGAAGAAATAAAGCCTGCTCAACCTGTTCCATCTTCTCCAGGGTAAGTCCTTCACTAGATAGCCAGAGCAGATCTAAGAATTTACATGTCCTATATAATTGAAAATCATTTATTACCTTTTCTTTCATAGTAAATTCTAATACAAGGACTTAAGCATGTTAGCAGTTATTGACAAAAAAAATGTATTCCTTTTACTTTAATTTTATCCTTATAACATGTATAGCAAAGCATCCTTAACAATCGTCTTGTATCATCTTCTAAGGTGAGACAGCCATCAGCATAGGAATGCTATGGCATTCCTGTTTACCAAGAGGGTCCATCACAGTAGGACTAATCTGGGAGACAAAATTCATGGTGGCTATTGAAAAATTATTATTATTTTGAGTGCTCCTTTCCAAATCCAAACCTTGTAAAGAAAACGTGAATCAGTGTAATTGTTACCTTGGCTGATACAAGGTCACTGGGAGAGAATGTTACTGTTTACTATGGAACTTCTGTGATGATTGGTTAGGGACATTTTAGGAGAGTAAATGGCTTCAAGATTCACTATTTAGTAGTATTGTGCACCTAATAATGCAGGGCTGGCTGTTTATTGCTAAAAGACATTCTGAATCCCTGATTAAACTGTAAATTTGAGTGCCCAGAGATTACAACCTGCTCCTTATTATCCCATTAGACTGAGCATAATACATTAATCAATTGTATAGGAATAACTCAGCAATGTTGTACTGATAATTATTTTTTCCAGAATTTTTCAGTTCTTCTTTAATTGTCTTCACTTTTATTTTTGATAAGCCTTAATAATATTTATGGTAGAACTTCTGTCTTTCTGCCAAATATGCTATTTGTCATCTTTTTAAAAATCCAAGCTACAATTTTAACTTAATTCTATTAGTGCATTATACTTGTACATAATGATGGGATTTGTTGTCACATATTCATAGATGCACACAATACAGCAATACAATTTGTTCAATATTCCCTCACTGCACCCCTCTACCTCCCTCCTCCATCCCTTGATCTCTTGTCTTTCTTCTGGGTCCTGCATTTTTCCTAAAATATCCAAATACAGTGACATAATTCTTATACCTATGAAGAACATTTTAATATACATGGCTATAGTATTTACAGTGACATACTTATAAATGCTTGGAATGTACCTTGCTTTATCTCAGTTCCAGCATTTCCCTTTTTCCTCCCTCTGGGCAATAATTTTTGATCATTTTTCAAATCCTTCATCCAAGAATTAATATAAATTAGAAAGAAAATCACATTAAACATGATGTTTCTACATTTATTTGAATTCATTTGGATTTCAATTTAATAACCACTATTTCCAAATTATTCTTTATATATACTTTGGTCTTTAATGCCACTCTTATCACTTATTTGTCTATCATTGTTTTACTATTTCAAATAATCTTATATTTTCTATTTTTGTCTAAAATACTATAATACTATACTAATAAAAGGGCTAGTATCTATATTACAATTTTATGGCCAGTAACTAAGATTCTAATGTGTGTGTGTTTGTGTTTCTGTATTTGTGTAAAATCCTAAAATCCTATGTTACAAGGTAAAATTAATTTTATTAAATACCAATTAAAGTAACTATTGCTAGTTCCCTATACATTTGGACATATGAACTGTCTACATATATCCTGAGAAGTTCAAATTTAAGTGAACAATTAAATTATATTTTCCATGAGTTTCTCATGGAGTTTTAAAATATGATTTATAAATGTTCATTTATGTGGAGTAAAAGCCTTTATGTACTCAAAAAGCTAAGCATGTCATACTTTTCAATTTTTCAAAATGAAGTTAAAAAGCTTGGAATTTCTGTGCTTCTTTGGTCTTCAAATCGTTCATTTTTGTTCATTGAGCACTGTGTTCATTTGCCTATAGTTGCTTATAACACCAGGGATTTTCGTGTTTGTCTTTCCCACTTAACATTAATCCTCTTGACTCCAACTTCTTATTTGATTTTAGGTACCTAACGCCTATAACAGTGGAACATGATGAAATATAAATAAATATTTATTAAATGGATAGAAGAGTAAATAAGTGAACTTGATCTGAATATCTGGAGTGCATAAAAATGTGGCATCACATTTCTTTGTTTACACATTTAGTTGTAGTTTAAACACAACAAAAATGATTGTTCAGCAGGATAGACCCAAAATATATCTTCTTTTGGTGGTTCTTGGTCCAATAGCTGCTTCTTTTGTACACCACTTACGAAATCAAACTACTATACTGTACCTGTGAGTTCTTTGACATTTCAAGCATAATGAGATGTCATTCATCTTTTCTTATGTTTTGCTTTTAAGCCATGCATTTATTCATTTTAGATTTTCTCAACTGTATTTATGGATCTTTCTCTGCTGTTCCACTGTTCAGATTTTTACCTTTTTGGTAAATCACCCTTCAAATGATTGTCTAGGATTGTCAGTCATGCATTGGACATAGCAATGTGTGAATCATAAATCAATTATGTTTAGTGTAAAGTAGAACAATGTCAATGATTCTCTAGTCATTTTTATTTTCTTCTCATCTGATCTACTCTTTTCACAGTGTATCAAAATGATAATGAAGTTTCTGATTTGTTAAGATGTTTCTTAATCAGTTTGGGTCTATAAAACAAAGTATCATAGACTGGGTACTTATCAAGCAGAGAACCTTATTTTCATGGTTCAGGACACTAGATGTTTGAAATCACAGTGCCAGTGCCATGCTGGTGAAAGCTTCTATTCTGGTGCACAAGGGACCATCTTCTCATTTTATCTTCAGTGAGGAAAGAGGGTGAGAGAACTCTCTGGGGTTCCTTTTATAAAGGTACTAATATCATTCACGGCTTGAGCCAGGTGATTTAACTAACTCCAAAAAACCTCTCAAAGACCCATGAAATACCATCATCATTGAGAGACAAGATTCCAAGATATAAACTTTTTGGAGATAAATATTCTGTCTATAAAAAGTTGTAAAACCTTAATACTAACCATGAAAACCTCTTCATTCTACATTTTGACTGCTTGTTCCTGTTCCTCCTGTAGGTAACTCAAAATAAATATGTGACATAATATTGTGTTCTGTTTGTGATCAGGAACAACTTTGTGAGCCTGAAAAACAGTACTGTATGTACAAATCTGTTTGTTTGCTTTTTCTTTAGAATGCACACATACACACACTCTGAAACTCAAAAGAGTTTATCCAAAGAATGGTTCAACCTGCTCTTCAAGATATATTTCATTCTCAGATATTAATGTGAAAATTCAAACTGGGATCAATGATTCTAGTCATTTCATTAGTTATTACAAATTATGAGCAATTTTCTATGAGCTATGTTTTGATAGTTAGATAGAATATAATTATAGACACATAAATAAATCTTAAATTTCACATCAATAATACAGTCCAGTACTAATTTTATAATTGCTTTCTTAAGGTATTTGTCAAATACTTACTTTTATTCCTTTTACATTTTCAGGTATTTTATTGAAGTTTAAGTTTGTAGTAATGTATAAAATGTATTTGTTAATAGGAAAACATGAATATGACCAGAATTTTTTTTAATTCAAGAAAATGACACTCACAAATTACACAGACATCATTAAGTCAGAATTCTTAGAAAATTAGTAATCTATGGTCTAATAATTATAGAAACAAACAATTAAAAATCCAAATGTAGTTCTTTAAGCAAGTTAAAGATTATTTGGCTCAATGTGGGTGTTTAATCAAGATGTTCCAAAGTGTGCATGTTGCCTCTTTCAAATTTTGGTTTGCTGTGAATTTTGGCAGTATTTCAGCTTAGAATTTTGCTATTGAAGTAAGAGGTTTCTCTTCCACAGAAATTAAAATTACATCTTGCAAATTTTAGTCCAAAACATTTACTGTGTTACAAACCTCATCTTGTGGTTGTATTCTCTTCTGTGCTGCAAGATGGCATGTACCTACCTCAGCAGCCACGCAAAGGCTTCCTGTGGGCACTGTGGATGTGCAGGAAGCCAGTCCTAGGCAGGAAAAGTGACTCTAGGACTGACATGGTAAAAATGCAAGCCAGTGTTCGAGCAGCTACCACAAAATGAAATCCTTCTGCAGTCGCCTCTTCTCCAGTTAAGAATGTAAGGGAATGGAAATTGAATGCATTTTAGTTAGCAGTGACCGACTGTCTTTTAAAATGCACTAATTTACCTATGTATCTACTTGTCTTTTACAAATGATTCTCACATTGTAAGTAATGCACTATGTAAATATAAAACAGTAAAATTTCACAAATCCTATTGCATCTCTTGCATGTATCAAGATCTTGAAGCTCAAAATTTAAAACAATGTTTAAGTGTAGTATGAGTCTTTATGCTACATTACTTAAAGGGGTATATTGATTCATTTTTAAAATTATATAGTGTGTGTGGCAATCTAGCTAAAGGTATTTCTTAAGTAAGTAAATTATTCATATGTTCATTCATCTATTTATTTAAACAAAGGAATTAAGCTACTATTTGACCAAGTACAGTATAAATCAACTTTCACTTTCCCCCTGTTTAAAAACTTCCAAAAATAAAACAGACAAAAATAGATAGGTTTCAATTATCAATAATTAATATTAATTTAATGAAATTGTATGAGGCTCTTGGGAAAAGAACTATCATTGTAGTTATTTAAATATCTGAGATATTGATGCTTCCTGAGACTCTCCAAAATGTCTTATGGTCTTAAGCTTAGAAAAATAAGCCATAAATGAAGGGAAAGTCAATACTAATAATTGAAAAAAAAATAGTCATTAGTGATCTTCTATATTAGGCCCAGATTATTTCAAATAAAATATCATTTTAACAAGCTAAAAAAAGTCTTGACATATTTGAATAACTTGTCTTTTATCAAATGATTAAATAAGTTATAAAATTATAATCAATATTTCATGCTATTTTGAATATTTCTTTGTGTAAATCCCATATCTGTGGTATTTTATGTACTTAGATAACATGATCGATTTAATCAATTAATTTTAAAACCAGCTAATTTCTCATAAACCTGCTTCATTTTGCAATATATGGAAATTTCAAATTAATTTAAGCTAGTAATTTGAGAAGCATAGAATCACTTGTGATTTCTTTTACTTTATTTTTGTTGTCATTTTCCTTTTCTTTGCTCCTATACAAAGGTTGGAAACTAGGGCCTTGTGTATGCTAGACAAGTGGTCTAACATTGAGCTACATTCCCAGTCCCTGAATCAGTTTTGACATAACACTTTTAATAACAATAGTATATCATGTATTCTTTGTTTAGATATGGTTTCATCCTCTTAGGTTTTACTCTAGTATCCACATATGAGAGAAAATATTTGACCTTAAAGCCTCTGTGTTTGGCCTGTTCCACTCAGCATGATTTTTTTCCATTTCCATCCATTTACCTGCAAAAGCCATATGGTTCCAATACCGAGTTGAAATCCATTATATGTAAGTACCACAGTTTTGGATTCATTTATCCAGTGAAGAGCATCTAGGTTGTTCCCATAATTTAGATATTATAAATTAAACTGCTATAAACAGGCAGATGCATAAATCTAGGAATTTCAATGAATAAAATACACATATATGGTTGTTTATATATATGTGTAACATGAGGGATTACAGAGGAGACATGAGATCAAAGAGTTGGGGAATGGGGTGGGGGGAAATGCTGGACAAGGATCCGGTTTAAGTTACTCTGTCATTATGTGTGCATGTATGAATGTGAAGCAACAGATCCCTTTATCATGTACAAAAAATGAATGAATAAAATAATAAAAAACCAGAGATTTCATGAAGATCCATGCTTTCAATATTTCTGAACCCCTTCATTCAGATGATCCCATTTCAAGTATCAGGGTCTTATTCAATAAGAAATTCTGCCAATCTTAAATAGGACATTGGTTCAAGATCCAGGTGCTTGCACATTTGGTGTTTGGTGAGACCTCATTCTGCTTCACAGATGGTATGCTCTGGCTGTATTGTCACATGTGAGCAGAGGGTAACAAACTACCTTGTAACTCATTTATAAAGCACTAATCATCTCTTAAAAGTCCTTTCTATGAATGTTACTACTTTGGAGAATAAGTTTCAACATATCAATTTTGAAAACAAAAAATCCAGATCATAGTGGTCGAATTAAGTCTATAATATTCTCCATTTCATTTTATAATGATAGAAGCAAGCAATCCATTTCAAACATCTTAGAGTTATCATTTTTATATCCTTCTGTTGTTGTAGACATGACTCTGTGGATTTTGCAGCAGTATCTAATAATGGATAATGGTCATCATAAGTAAAATAATCATCAGTTGTAACCCTACAATAATACGGAAATTAGTAACATTCCTTTATACTCTGTTGCTGTTTGGTTGATGAGAGATCCAATTTTAGAATCACATAAAGATATTCTGCTGAGAACCACCTCTTTTACCCACTATCTTAAATCAAACTCCCCAGAAGCAGACCTGAGACAAGGATCTATTTACAAGCTATTTGTTAAGAGAATTCTCCCAGGGAAAGAAAGAAATGGGGAAATCAAGACATCAAAGGGGAGAAAATCAAAATGAGTGTAATCTTTGGCAAGTTCCTATAAACAGTCCCACACACATCAGTTATGTGTCAGTTATACTCTACAGGCTGCCCAGGAGGGAAGGAGAATCCCACCCACCAGTCTGGCTATTTTGGGGTGATTCATTGTAGGGTTATTTAGCCATTGGGAGTTTTCTGGAAAACAGTCAACGTTTCTGTCTCTTAGAAGCAAAAATCACACAATTCTGGTACTGCCTAGTGATAAGTGGCATAGAAAGAATCATAAAAATTATAGAAGAAAAAGAATGCACAGCAGAGACATTGAAATAATAGCATACCCTTTACAAGAAATATATTTTGTTTAAAATTATGAAGTAGGCAAGGGAGTTAGATTGAAGGATCATTGAATTAAGAGCATCCATACGGAAGAAGGAAAAATTGTGGAAGTCCGTAGAGGAGACTGTGTGCTTCCAACATGAAAATTAAGAAGGGGGCAATAAGCCTGGAACGAAGCATGGAAATGGGGGACAATAAGAAAGAGCATTTGCAAAGCAAAGCAGGAGGCAACTGTGTGCATAAGGACAAATAGCCAAGCAGCCTTCACGTTGACTTGCTTGGCTTGTGCTCACTAGGCATGTCACAGAATCTTAGAGCACTGGCAATTAATGCCTACATGCATTGCACAGGGAGATTTTTTTTTTTCAGAATAAACAAAGCCAAGAAAAAAAATAATGTTAGAGAGTTATGATATGAATATAGTCCAAATGCTCTCAGTAAATAGATGATGTACATGTAGATATCCTGAAAGAACTAATCAGACATGGGGGTTCGCGCTATGTTCAGTGATTAAGAACACTCAGCGCACCAACTAATGACACCCCCACATACTTCTCATATTCACTACTTAACAGATTCCTTTCAAAGAGATGAAGACTCCCAAAGCTGTCTCACTCTCCAGCACCCACACTCTTTCTCCTTTGGAATACATATATATACTCTAATGCTTGCTTTTCTGAACAAATTTCCTTTCTTTCTTTCTGTCTCTCTTTCGTTTTTCTTTTTCTTTCCTAGAGAAAGAAAGACAGTGTGAGAGAAAGAGAGAGAAAGAGAGAATCAATTTTGTTTAGTTTGTCATTTGACCATCTGACCTTAGCTGCCCAGACACTTTATGGTGTACGTGGTACTGGGGTTCCAATCTGTGACCTCGCACATTCCAGGCAAGTGCCCTAACCACTAAGTCACCACTCCAGCCCATTTCTTGCTTTTTTAAAATCTTTATGCCTCATTTAGTGCATCCTGAAATTATTTTTTGTAGTGTAAATCAAGAAGCTACCAGAGCTGAGTTGAGGACCCTTTCTCTATTCTGGGGTACCTCGTTGGGTCCCTATCCAGTGACAACTTTACCAAACCTCTTGACAGTCATTATCTCTAGTGGAAAGATAATGACTTATATTTTTAATACTTATTGATTCTAGTTATTGGAAATAAGTATGGAAACTTGTTTTGCATTTCAAATTAGAAAAATAATTAATTTACCATTCATTTATCATTTTTTTCCTCATTTTATATATCTTACATAATAACTTGTTTTGAGAAACAGAATAAGAGTTATAGAGTTAAGATCATTGATTACTTAAACTTCACTTTAACAGTATTTGATAATTAATCTGTCATATTGCATTGCCACATATATTTTGCTTTAATTTTGCAATGCTAATATTTTTTTATCTTTGGAAATGTATGGTACTGGGGAATAAACTCAGAGACTTTAACACTGAGATGCATCGCCAGCTCTTTTTAGCTTTCATTTTGATGCAGGGTCTCAATAAATTGCCTAGGATTCCTCAATTTGCGATTCTTGTGCCTCAGCATGCTGAGTAGATGGCATTACAGATGTATGTCACCTCACAGAGTTAATTCTAATTCTTTTTGGGTATATATATGTGTGTATATATATATATATATATATATATGGAAAATTAAAATGTGATAAATCAAATTGCTGTTTTAAAATATCATAAAACATGTTTTGGGATTTATCCATGCATTTTATATAACATTGTCTTTCTATGCAGACATTTTAATTATAATGTAGCTGAAATTCTCAAAATTTTTCTGTGAAGTTTTATAATTCTGTATCATGCTATAATGACTTTCCTCACTAAAATATATTCTCCAACTGTGTTTCTAATTTTAAATTTACATTTTCAATATATTAGACATATAGATTCCTATTTAATATAAGAATAAAGATAAATCTAGACTGAAAAATTAAGAACACAATCTTCTATTCTCTGTATCACTTGCAAATCTCTGATTTATATATTTTGGAGAGATGAACCTTTGGGTCTGGGAATGTATAATAGATACTGGCAGAAAAGATGCAACCAGATTGCTACAAATGCTGTCTTCCTATTGTCCAGTCTGGAGGAATGCATGTGTGAGTCCACTGTGGTGGTGAAATTGAGAATTCTTCTTTCCACTGAAAATGGGTTGTAGTCTTTGAATTGAGCAGGTGCCAGGATTCATGCAAGCTTCAATAGACAAAGGCCAGATGGTGTAAATTGTGCTTATGTTCTGAAGATAAGAGTACTCAAGCATGGAGCTAGTGAGACAGAATAACAAAAAGAATAGACTGGATCTCTGTACCAATCTGACAGCCTTATTCTGATTCATTTACTTTATTTAGGTTCTTCCTAGATGCTGAAATATGAAAGAAAACTCAAGTTGCAGAAGCAAACTTACTTTTCTCAAACACTAGATGATATCAGATAATATACAATTTCTGTAATTTTTGAGCCTTCTATTAAATTGTTCTTACCTGTCAGCATAAGTGGTGGAACAACCTGCTTTCATCTTAAGAATGATACCATACATGCACACATAAAAACAAAAACCACCTTTACCTTATAAATTGTAGTGAATTTATATTATCTGTATTTTTTATTAAATAGTTGTATTGTTATACAATCATAGATGCATTGAACATAACACTGCAACGTGACTGGATTCCTATCCAGAGTCATCCCTACATCACTCTCCTCCAGTCTCTTGATTCTTCTATATTTCTCCCCTATAAAAGCTATAAATGTCCACCCATATACATATATATGTGTGTATATATATATGTATATACATGTGTGTATGTGTTTATATATGTGTATATATATATATATATACACACACACACACAGTTTGTGAATTTTTCAGCATTAAATGACTGCATAGTATTATTTGGCTTCTCCAGGGGAGTAAAGAATACATCACATTGTTAATTATCTCCCTAGATCCCTCCCCCTCAAGTCTTTTTTGCCTCTCTCCTTCTCTCTCCACCAACTACATACTATGGTTCTTCTAGATTACATGTTACTTCAACTTTGGTGAGTCTACTACATGAGCTTGACCTTTCACTCAAGCCTGGGTTTAGCTCTAGCCTCCGCAAATGAGGCAAAACATTTAATGCTTAACTCTGGATTTGGATAAATTCGCTCAGCATGATTTCTTCCATTGCCATCCATTTACCTTCAAAGGCCACAGTATCATTGTTTCTAAAGGCTGAGTAGAATTGCATTATATATTTATGATAGAGATTTTGTTCCATTCATTCAGTGGGCGGTATCTGTGTTGATTCCATTATTTAGGTATTGTAATTAAGCTGCTGTGAACATAGATCTGTGAACCTGTAATGTGCTGTTTCTAACTCCTCTGGGAGAACACCCAAAAGAGCAATCGCTGTGTTAAATGGTGGATCCATCCCTAATTTTTTGAGGAGTCTCCATACTGCATTCCAAGGAAGCTGTACCAGTCTGCAGTTCCATCAACAGTGTGCTAGTGTTCTTATCTCCCAGCAACCTCTCCAGCATTTGTTACTGTTTATATTCTTCATCTTTGCAAATCTGAATGGAGTGAGGTCAAATTTTAATGTAGTTTTGATCTGCATTTCTCTGATTACTAGTGAGTGGAATACTTTCTCATATATTCATTGGCTTGTTAGAGTTCCTTTGTTAACAAGTCTCTGTTTAGCTCTCTGACCCATTTATTGATTGGATAGTTTGTTGTTTTTGATATGAAGTTTTTTGAGTTCTTTGTAGATTTCGGATATTAGTCCCCTGTAGGAGAAATCACAGGCCATAATTATCTCATACTGTAAGTTATCTCTTGACAGTTTTGGCCGATTCCTTGGCTGAGAAGAAGCTTTTTCATTTAATGGCATCACACACATTAATTCTTGATTTTACTTCTTTTACTTTGGAAGTCTTGCTGAAAAAGACATCATCAACTCCCAAATGCTGGAATGTTGCTCCTAATTTTTCTTCTAGCAGTTGTATAGTAGCTGTCTTAATTTCTAGTTCCTGGATTTGGTTTGATTTTTGTGCAAGGTGAGAGTAAGGATCTAATTCCAACTTCCTGCAATTTGCTGTACAGTTTGTCTAGCACTATTTGTTGAATGGGCTGTTGTTCCTCCATGCTATAGTTTTATACCCTTTGTCAAACATCAGATGTTTAAAGATTTGTGGGTTTGTCTTGGAGTCTTCTATTCTATTCTAATGGTTTTCCTTCCCATTTTAAAACCAGTACCATGCTATTTTTGTTACTACAGCTCAGTAGCAAAATTTTAGATATGGTATTGCAAAACCACCTGTTTGGTCTATCTTGCTTAGTAATGTTTTGTCTATTCTGGGATTCTTGTTGTTCCAAATGAACTTGAGAATTGCTTTTTTGATGTCTGTAATGAATGGCATTGGTATCTGTTTGGGGGTTGCATTGATCTGTATTGCATTTTAGGCAGAATGCTCATTTTAATTTTAATAATTCTGTCTAACCAGGAACATGGAATATCTTCCCATCTAAGTCTTCTTCATTTTCTTTTTTCCATGTTTGATAATTGTCATTATAGAGGTCTTTTACTTCTCTTGTTAGATTAATTCCTAAATACTTTATTTACTTTGAGTATATTGTGAATGGGACTGATTTCCTACATTTTTGTTCTACCCTCTTATTGTCATCGTACAGGAAAGCTATCGTTTCATGGGTGTTGATCTGGTAGCCAGCTATTTTGCCAAATCTGTTTATAAGTTCAAGCAGTTTTATGGTAGAAGTTTTTAGATCTTCCAGATATAGTATCATGTTGTCAGCAAAATGAATAGTTGGACTTCTTCTCTTCCTACTCTTATCCTTTTGATTTCCTTTTCTTGCCTGATTGCTACAGCTAGGATCTCGAGATCTATATGAACAAAAGGGGTGTGAGCAAGCAGCCTTGTCCTGTTCCTGAGTTTAGTGGAAATGTTTTCGGCTCTTGTACATTTAGTTTTATACTAGCTCAGAGTTTATCATATATGGCCTTTACA
This sequence comes from Aplodontia rufa, assembly GCA_004027875.1. Lineage (NCBI taxonomy): Eukaryota > Metazoa > Chordata > Mammalia > Rodentia > Aplodontiidae > Aplodontia > Aplodontia rufa. The sequence goes on from PVKS010000902.1 coordinate 59,283, forward strand.
TAGATAAGTTCCTTTGATGCCTATCTTCTGCAGAGCTTTGAGCATAAATGGGTGCTGAATTCTATTCAAGGCCCTTTCTGCATTTATTGAGAAAATCATATGGTTTTTATTTTTCCTTAATTTTGTTTAAATGATGAATCACATCTATTGATTTGCTTGTGTTGAACCAGCCTTGCATGCCTGGATAAAGTCCACTTGATTGTGATGAATTACCTTCCTGCTGTGTTTTTGAATGTGATTTTCTAGAGGATTTTTGTATCAATGTTCATCAGGGATATTGGTAGACAGTTTTCTTTTTTAGATGTGTGGTTTTTGGGTTTTGGTATCAGAGTTATGGTTGCCTCATAAAAAATGTTTGGGAGAGCTCCCTACTTTTCAATTTCTTGGAATAGCTTAATAAGGATTGGTGTTAGCTCCTCCTTATAGAGCTGAATTTATACTATATTAACTGTGAATATTAAAATGAAAATGATAATGTAACTAAATTGGGCTAAATACTTGAAAATATACTCTAGAACAATTTTTAGTACTTAAGGAATTAATATTTTCAAGTACATCAAGGATTCAGACTAATTTTAGAAATTATTTGGCAAATGTTGAAGACAGATCTTTTTTTTTATGATATTAGATGGAGTCTGAGACAAATTAAGTCTTTTTAACTATAAGATATGCATTCTTTGAATACACAAAGAAATTGGTTTTCATGTCTCCTTTGATCTTAATCTTAGATTAGAATATTAGATAACAATGGAGAGGACTTGAGTGCAGGGCCACTGGGAGTTAGGTAGACTGGGAAGCAGATGCAATGAAAGCACTGAAAGCAATTTTGTCTATTGAACTTCATAATAGCAATGTAGTCATCTATAATCTATGCATAGTATAAAAAGTTTTTTTTTTCTCTGTGGGTTAGTATTTTAGCTCCAAAAGAAATTTCTCTTTTAAGGAGAGTGAGGGACAGTGAAAGAGAGAGAGAGAGAGAGAATGAATACTATTTAGTTTTTCATGTGGCCTTTGGGTCTCAGACACTTTGTTTTGTACCTGGTGCTGGGGTTTGAACCTGGGTCCTCACATATGCCAGCCAAGTGCTGCAAGAGCAGTAAAGGCAGAGCCACGGCTCCAGCTCCCAAAATGCAATTATTAAGTAGGATGTTTCTTGATTATTTTGGAAAGCATAATTGAAGTATTAAGGTTTTAGATGTTAACTGTGACATCTTTTATCATTGAATAAACTACAGACAAAAGCAGGAGAAAGGGCAAAATTTTGTTAGCAATAAAAATTATATTAAGGTTCTCCACATAGACAAAACCAATACATTACACTGGGAAAGCTAGTGTCCTCCAATATTTACATATCAAAACCCATTCAGCAGTATGATATTATTAAAAGGACTGACTTTAGGAGGTGATTAGGTCACAGTATTTATGAGGGGGCATATCCTTCCATCATGTGGAGACCACAGCAAGAAGGCACCATCCATGAACATAAACACAATTAACAATATTTTTGGTCATCTTAATGTGTGATTGTTTCTGCCTATGTTTAACTTCACACCATGAAATTTTCACCTCAGGGAATGGATGACAACACCCTTAATTTTAAGTAGAAAGTCCTTATTTCTATCCTCAAATGACCACCAGAAAACCACAAAATTATTTTCACTCACTTTGCTAAAAAACAATACTTATAGCCCTCCCTGCCTGATTAGGTAAAATGGCTACAAGGAATACAGAAGGTCAACTTAAATAAAAACCCTACTAATTATTGCATTTGGGGTTTATGTAGAAATACTTAAATAAAAACCCTGATAAGTCAGGTTATCTAAATACTTAAGACATTCCTGGGGAGCTATTAAGGTATTTTTGGAGCCTGGTGTGCAAATTTCAGGGTAGCTTTAACTATTTAATACTGTGAAGCATGATTTCCTATGGGCCTTGAATCTTTGAAAAATGTTTTGTAATTCCCTATAGTATCAAATATATCTTTGAAGAGATCTTAACTATAAAGATGAAAAAAATAGAATTTATTTATAATATTAAATTATATTTATTTATAATTTATTTATAATATAAATTATATTTATTCACTTAAATGTCATTTTCTTCTTTGAAGAAGTGAATATGAACACACAATCATTTAGATCATAATTAAATTTTTATATTTAAATCAAGTATAAAAATTGCTTTTTTTCTAATGAATAATTCTGGAAATCTTAAAATTTCCTCAGACTATTTTCACAGGTATTTTGGTAAGGTTGAGGATTTCCTTTAACTATACAAAACTTCACAGTTTTAATTTCTTTCTGGAGCTTAGAAAATGCTGCATCCTCATCAAGATTAATTTTATGGTATTAGTGAAATGTCCCATAAAAATCAATAAATGATGTTTTTAGCAGGAGAATTATTAAGTAAAAGGAAAATAGAGTAGTGATTCATTCAAGATCAGGCAACAAGGATTGAATCCCAGCTCTGGCTCTTACAAGCTTTGTGACTTGTAATTGAGTGAATTTGTATCTCAATTGCTTCATCTATAAATTTGGCTGCACTAAATGTAAATGCCCCATAGGGCTTCTATAAAGATTAATGAGTCGATATATGTTCTGCACTTAGAAAAGAGGCAGCTGCAAACAGGAGTATAAAGGCATTTGCTACCGTAACTATCAGGACTTAATAAAACAATCATATATAACACATAAAATACGAATTATTTCACCGAGAAAGTGTGCATTTTAACAAGTCACGATAAACAGCTCCAAAGCATTCTCACACTTAGTTTTATTTTTTATTCTCATACTTCTACCACAGAATTATTTTTGTACCTGTATAATTATAAATTATGCATATAAGTTATGCACATCTCTTATCTCATTATATGAATTTAGTTCCATATTTACTTTATTTATTATTATATAAGATTAAAATGATATAGTTGAGCATGGTGGCATACACTATAATTCCAGCAACTTGGGAGGCTAAGGCAGGAGTTTTGAAAGTTTGAGGTTAGCCTCGGCAACTTTGCAAGTCCCTTCAGCATCTTAGTGGATACTTTCTCAAAAAAAAAAAAGAAAAAAAAAAGAAAAAGAATACAGGGGTGGAGGAACATCTCAGTGATTACAGCGCTTCCCGGCATGTGCAAACACCATGTACACAACTTACTGTTAGAGCAACAAAAGCCACACGAAAATCTCAATAAAAATTGATTCTCTCTCTCTCTCTGTCTCTTTCACTCACTGTCCTCTCTTTTAAAAAAATACAAATGAAAGAAATAGGTGTTTACTTCAGTGGTAAAATGCTGCTGGGTTCAATCCCAGCATCAAAAAAAAAAAAAAGAAAAGAAAAAATGTTAGAAATTGCTATGTGAGCATTTGTATTAGAATGATATAGATCATTGAAAACATTGCACATATCGTGAACCTACTTTAAAACTAAACTTACATTTTTTTAAAGTATTACGTAAAATTTAAAACGAATTTGCATTTAAAATTAAAGATTTTGGGAGCAAACTAATACACTTTAAAAATGTTAAACTTAAGGGCTGGAGTATTTGTCCGGCACATGTGAGGACCCAGGTTCAAATCCCAGCACCATATATACAATAAATGTTAGAGAAACAAAGGCCAGATGAAAAAAATAAATAAAATTGATTCTTTTTCTCCCTTACACTCCATCCTTCTCTCTCTCTTAAAAAAAATTAGACTTACTCTGTGAACTATTTAAATTATTAAAGTGATAGTGAAAATTTGAAATGTGAGAGTAGAAGATTTAGAGATAGTGCACATTGAGTAGCCATTCCACATCTTACCTTTCACTGACTATAAATACCTTGCAAATGCAAAGCAAGAGATAGTAATATCTTAGCAATATGTATATGTAAAATATCAGTATGCATATTTTAGTCAATTTTGATTGTTTTGAAAAGATAACATAGACTAAGTGACTTACCTGGCACTATTTTTCACAGACCTGTAGTCTAAAATGTCTAAGATGCAGGCATTAGCAAATCATTTCCTGGTGAGGACCTATTTTCCAGCTAGTAGACAGTCAACTTCTCACTGTGTACTTACGTGGTTTTGCCTTCGGTGTTCATGGGGAAGAAAGGAGTATATACAGAAAGAGTTCTGAGTTTTCCTATCCTTCCCATAAGGGTGCTAATTCCAAAATACCAAATGGCCATCAAAGAACAGAAATTTTCAAACTTGAAAGTTTTATTTGTAGAATATTATATATTCAGAAGGTATTTTAGAACAGATTTATAATTTAGATGAATGTTCATATTAATACAGAAAGAAATTACAAAATAAATGCATGGGCAGTAGTCAAAGAAACAAAAAGAGAAATTAAAGGTTTTGAAGTCTTTTTATATGAATATGCTTAATTTTATTAAGCATTAAATCAAAGCAATAGTAAAAGTAAATGCACAGAAATTGTCATAAGATAATCATATAATTAAATGCAAACATAAGTTGACAATCTATATCAACAATAAAATTGCACTTATTTTTCTATAGAAAGAGGATTTGAAAGGCTTTTATGGAAAGCTGTTTATTAAGTGGAAAATTAACGTGTGCTAAGAAATTTAGTCAGCTTCTTTCATTATAACAAATACCTGAGATAATCAGATTTTAAGGGTAAAAGGTTAATTTGGTGCTTGGTTTCAGTCCATGTTCAGGTGGCATAGTTGCTTTGGGGCCTGTAGTGAAGCAGCATATTATGACAGGGAGTATGGAGTGGAATAAAAATATTCACCTCTTGTTTGGATGCAAAAGGAGAGAAAAATAGGAGGGGCCAGGATCACAATATCACCTTCAAGCACAAGCACCCAAGGTCCTAACTTTCTTCCCCTAGAACCCCTCCTGAAGTTTAAACAACTTCCCGATACCACCAGGAGCTGGACCCCAGTCTTCAATACATGAGTTTTTGAGAGACATTCAAGATCCAAATGATCACACTCTGCCCCTGGCCCCAAATAGCTTATTTCCATCTCACAATGCAAAATGTATTCTGTTCATATCAGGGTCCTGAAAATCTTCATAACTGAAGCATTGCTTAAAAGTTTAAGTCTAAAGTCTCCGCTGAGATTCAAGGCAAACTCAGTGGTAACGCCACATAAAAATCAAAAAGAAAATAAAGCTAAATACAATAGCATGGGGTGAAAATTGCCATTCCAAAAGGGAGGAACAGAAAAATAACAAGGACCATTCAGACTAAACCAAGATCAAAACCCAGCATGCAAAAACCTCACGTCCTAATTCTCCAAAAGTTGTGGGGTCAGTTTACCATGTACTAAATTAAAGCTGTGAACCAAAATAAATCTTTCTTCTTTTAAGTTTTCATTGGGTTGCATGATGTGGGTTAAGGTTTTGGTTGAAAGTGTTGAGGATTTTCAGTTTTTCTTTTGTGAATTTGATGCAACTGTTCCTATGATTTTGAGTGTCCATATAGAAGAACTATATTTATCTTAATTTACTATATAAACGTCCAATGCCCAGTTATAGTCACATGTTTTTTTAAAAATAGAGATTGAAAAAAAGAGAGAGAGAGAAAATCAAGCTAACTTACCCTTCATCTGGTCTTTGCTTTTCCAATATTCAATTGAATATATGGTGCTGGGGTTCGAACCTTGGTCCTTGTGCATGCCAGGCAAGCACGTAAACTGCTGAGCTACTGCTCCAGCCCTACAAATAACTTTTAGTGTACCCAAGTCAGCTTACCACAGCACATGACATGTGTGAATGAATTGAGCTTTTCAGATAATAAGGAAAGAGAGTGTCAAGTAACAGAGAAGCTAGAGAGATGAGTATTTGTTGCTACTGAAGGACAGGAACACGAATAGATTGAGCCAGATGCTAGTATTCTGAGACTTAGCAGCAGAGACCGCATGGCCAAGAGCTGGCAGAAAAATGGAGTGGAACTGATGGTAAAGTCTCAAGGCAAGAGTTTCAGAACACCTGCAGAAGGAAGAAAACATGATTTGAGATGGGGAATGGTCACCCATGAGGAAGGCCTGTTCTCTGAGTGACAGGACAAAGTTAGCCACAGATGAGTGATTAGCATGGGAGCACGTGAGTGAACGAGCTTCCACGTGTGACAGCTCCAGTCACAGCAATCTTCAGGTGAGATTTAAGTTTTAGCAATAGAAAAAAGTATCACATTTCTAACCAAATTCTACTATAATAGCATTAGTTAGTTTATTTCATAGACTCATCCTAATGACACTCACTTATACCACCATTTATTCTTTCATTAATATTCTTTCCATAGTTTGTGGGCTATTTATTTACTTGTTTGGAATTAGATTCATTATTTGACTTTTATCTAAAAAATGTAATCAGTCTACAAGGGCAAAGGCTGCATATGGCTTATTTAGTACAGTAAACATATTCATGTCCAGAGTCTAGATAGGTCATGCGTAGTACATTTCGGTCATGAAGCACTACCTGAGGAAAGCCGACTCAATGAGAAAAGGTTATATTGGTTACTGGCTTTGGTAAGAAGTTTTGCAGTTTTTTATCTGATTGAATATTAGTTTGCCAATTTCTAATGTTAAGCATAATAAAACCACCTCATAATGGTTATTAAAACATAAAAGCACAACATAGATAAATTAATTCTTATATGCATAGATAAATTAATTCTTATATGCTACACTACAAATTTATAGCATCCATGATAAAGTTAATGTAACAAAGACTGTTACATCAATCAGAAGGATGGGTTCCAGAAGATGTCTTATGTTTATTTTTAATAATTTTGCTTTAGTAACTATGGGTTATATGTTAGCTCATGTCATTTTAAATTCTTATTCACATTATGTAAATCTACTTCAAACCATACAGAGCAAACACCAATTATTAATCAATTATAATCTTTTATCACAGAGATTTCATTGTTTTAAATCATGAGATCCCCTTAGGTCTGCTGAGTGTCAAGCCAATACACACTAAGTGCTTAGAAACTGACTCTATGTGAAAAGGAAATCAGTTTGACCTGTTTCCTGTTCCCATAGTGTTAAATTCTATCACCATGGTTGAATGCAGGTTTCAAAAATTGCCTGGGTGAACATGGAGTTGAGTAGAAATGATGGATTTGAGTGTTAAGTACCTGTGCTTTTTAAAATATTTTAATTTGACTTCTATAGAATTAGCTTTTGAATGATGAGTCAGTGATATGATCTGAATTGTTTTACTACCTCAAAATTTCTTCATTGTAACTTAATCACCAGCATAGTGGAAGTAGGAGGTGGTGCCTTTGAGAAGTGATTAGTTCATGATGGCTACTTCTGGGAACAGGGATTATTGCTTTATAAAAGAGACTTTAGGGTGCTAGGTAGCCTCTTCTACCATGTAAGAACACAGAGGTCAACATCTGTGAGAATTCAGTCCTTCAGTAATATCAGTTATGTTGGTGTCTTAAACTTGGGCTACTCAGCCTACAAAACTCTGAGAAGTAAATTTCCGTTGTTTATCAAAAAGGAACAGATTAAGTACTACCCAGTGTCTTATATTTTGTTTTGGCAGCCCTGAAGAAATGAAACAATGTGTTTCACAACTTATTTGTATAGTTCCCTAAAATTCGTTTTTATGATATGCGAGAAGGAAATGCTCCTAGCAAATGCTTGGGTCCATCCATGTAGGCTCACGCTTTGATCCTGCTCCCTTTCCAGCTGTTATGGAAAAGGCCTGCCCCTATGCTTCACTGAAAATGCCATGTTAGTCTCCCAACGTCTTGCCATTCTTCTTGCCTCACTTTAAAGTCTTCTCTAGAACCTCAAAATTTGAAAATCAAAGGTCAAGGAACATCTAAGGAAAAGTCCGTCTAATCCTGCAACACTAGCTCACCTTGACCCAGCAGTACACTGAGGTCTTTGACACCCACTCCATCTGTTTTCTGCTCTGCTGTTAAAAGGGAATTATGAGAGTGGGGAGTTGGCCAATTTTTATGGACAAATTTAACATTATAAAAATTGATTTTTAAAGATTATTTTGTCAGTTTAGCAGGTGTTTGTGGAACAGTGATAGTTATCTGGAGATTGGAGTTCTTTTGATACTGAGCTGCCTGTATTGATATTTATTTTCTCAACATTTATATACTATTATCCTGTTTACTAAAAGTGAATGACTACTTTTTGGCATTGGTGTCAAATACTAAAAACAAAACCACAGAGTGAATGAATACAGCAATTGAAGTCGAAAAAGAAACAAATAGCATGGGCATGCCAATTACTTTTTTTTTTGTTTGATCAAATAATAGATTCCTGTGCTGATTTTATTGTATATCTTGATAGACATAGACCTTCCTGATCAAAGGCAGAGCTGCCAGCCAGGAGGAAAATAAGCACTTTCAAATATGGAAATGATAAGGCATCATTTCAATTCATCTTCAGTTGTGACAGAGAGGCTGATAACTGAAAATTGCAATGAGCAAGATAACCATTCCACTTTTGCATAATCCATACATAATTCACTCAAACTCCATTCTCTTTCATTCCCAAACACAAATCTCCCTCAGTGTCAAATATTCAAATTGGGAAATTACCCTCATATATTATATTTATCTACTTATCAATGGGAATTATATATGGAGAATAAAATGACCCTTTATTTTCCAAATATTTAAAACTTTTTATATTTTCTGTGATTTCCTAATTGAGGGGAGTATTATACTACATACCAACAGTGAGATTCACAAATAGATAATTTTATTTTCAATAAATTAATATCAAATTCTTTTAAACAAAAACCAGGTGCCAATGGAAGAAACATCTTGCCATCTATTAAAAGGTAAATTAAATTTTAACTTTAATTTCTTCAATTGTTTGATTTAAAAAATCAAATAAGGCTTACACCAAAAATCTATTTATTGCTTTCTTCTTTTAGATATTTCAATGTTCATACACACAGTTATACATATGTATATTTATATTTATTCACAAAATTATTGAATGCAATAAACTGAGTCATACAATGAAATTCATAGTTATAAAATAAATCAGTAGATGGATGTGGAGGGGAGTAATAACAATATGAAAATGGCTGAACTTTATGGATCTTGAACCAAATAGTCAGGAATGAATTCCTGTTATAAGCAGGGCATTATACTAGGTAATGAGCTCAGCTCCACATGCTTCTATTTTTCACCATCTAATCAACTTTGACATCAAGGGAAATAATTTACAGTTCTGTATGTTACCTATCAGTGTTATTTGATCAAAGCTTTATAAAATACAACCAGAAGGACCATTTGCTAGAATGAAAAGTCTTGATTTACTTCTTCATCATTGGTCCAATAGCTCATTAAATTGTGGAAAACACTGGTTGATGATGCACGGTTCACAAAAAATTATGAGAAGTCCATGTCTAGAGCACTGCTATTTATGAAGGAAGAAGAGATAAGAAATACTATTGAGGGAGAGGTCAGTATTGGGACATGTCTCTCTACAGAATCCTTCCTCTTCATGGTAGGATTTCTTACAACCTTCAGAAAGCATAAGCATCACATTGCCCACAGAACTGCAAATTCATTTAACCACTCCCCAATAGACATGTATCCCACCATTACATTTGAATGTTTCCAGGATTGCCCCAAAGGTGTATGACAGTATTTCCAATGACATCCATTGGTCCTTCAATTTACCTTGATCCCATCAAAAAGTTGTTTTCTTAAATTTTGCAAATTATTATAAAAATGTTAAGTTCAACCAAATACCACTTCCAAAAATTAAGAACATAAGCCAGCAAAAACTATGTTTTACAGGAATTGGGAAATCAAAGAGCGATAGGATGAGTAATTCATCAAAATTGGAATAACTAAAGCAAGAGTGGAAAAAATAAGTAAATAAAAAACTGAATACAGTTAGAGAACATTTATTTATGTCTGGAAATGTTTATGGGGCTGTGGCTGATCTTCATCCCTGCCTTTCACTACTGATGAGATATGTTCCTTCTTTTTGGTTAGCAACTAGCTCTCATCTTCTGCCTGGTGTTCAGAACCAAATTTCTTTTAGCAGTCATCAATTTTTAAAATTTTTCTAACATATTATTCAACTAATTATTTCTTGGGTTTGTAATTTTTTACATGAATTGTCTCATTTTAACATCCAAATAGTCCAATAAGACAAGTTCCATCATTATGTAGTTTGTGGATGATCCGATGTATGTAAAAATCTTGAAAAATATATGTTCTTGATATTCATAGGTGGATTCTTCATCATACAATGATATAGTATATATGGGTAAAAATGTTTATTCATAATACAACATTTTGGGTGCTTAACCACTGAGCCATATCCCCAGCCCTTTTTATATTTTATTTGGAGACAGGGTCTACTAAGTTGCTGAAAGTCTAAGTTCCTGAGACTGGCTTTGAACTTGAGATACTTCCACCTCAGTCCCCCAGGCTCCTGGGATTAAAAGGATGTGCCTTCATACTGGTTCTTTGCATAATATCTGTTAGAGAGTTTATTAAAATGATATGTGATGTTTAATAATTTTAATATAACATTTCTTATACTTTTATGTTGAACATTGAATGAAAATATTTATTTCACTTTAAATTAGGATCATTACTCAAAATTATGTTAGAAAAATGTTCCATCAAATCTGAATACATCAGTTAAAAACATATAATGTTTTTATATGTTATAATGCTTAACAATAATGGGAGAAGCAAAAGTCTAGGAAATTATGGGAAATGTTGATTGATTGCAATTGATGTGAAATTATATATTTATTTACATGCCACATCCTTTACAGAGTAACAACTCAACCTTCATTATGATAATGATGTAACACCATATTGTTCACAGATAAGCAGTTTGACAAAATTAAAGGTGTTTACTTATAAGTTACTGAAGCTTGATTATACTTTTGAATATAGTTTGGAAAATTATATTCAACTGCACTTGTTGGTGTTAAGGCTTAGCTTATTTCTTTTTACTAAACCACAATGTGTTTTCCGGGGCCTCGTATATTTTTTATTTTCCAAAATACATACTCATTTAATTATGCGAACAACCATTTTATTGCAATTTGATAATACTGTAGAGTATCTAAGGATAAGTTATTGAAGTAATCTTGGATACTTAAAACAAATATTTTAATAGTTAATATTTGAGCAATGATTAAATACTGAAAAGAAACCCTCTGAAATAATTTACAGAAAATATTGCAAATACAAGTAAAGTTAGAGAAACATTGGATTTTTCTAACTTCTCTAGGTTTAATAATGGCTCAGGGCTTTGTTACAGTTAAAGGTATACCATAACCAAAGTAAGTGTGACTGAAATTTCAAGAACAAATTTCACTTTTACAACACTAGTATATACTCACTCGCTTTAGAACCCTCACAATTTCTGAGGAAACCATGAAACTCTGCAACACAGATTTAATTATTGAAGACTTAGACTTTTTGGAAGTGGTGTGTCTCAGTGTTACACCACAGAAGATTTGTTTCAATTTGTTGATGTTCATCACTGTTCATCACTAAAGGTGTTCATGGGAGGTCAGAAAGGCACTAAAGAGTAAAATGGGAGTGAGCATCTTGCGAAGAATAGCATCTTGCTATTCTTCCTCATGAAAGACAATATGTCTTTCTGCAGGCTATACTTATCTCAAAAGATGTTTTGCTTCCATATTGCAATTACCAATAACAAACAAATAAACAACTATTAATTTACAGTCTAACTGAAAAAAATAACAAAAAACATTCATGAAAAATTTAAATAATGCATAAGCAAAACTCTGGGGTAGCTACTTTCTTTTGGGAAGTGAGCTGGTTTAAAGAATTGGTATTACCCATAATCAGATGATTGTAAGAAAAATGGGGTAGGAAACTATTTTAAGTTTTTAAAGATAGGTATCCATTAATGCATAGTATTTTATCAAATCATCAAACAATTTAAATGGCTTTTAAGACCTAGTTGAAAGAAACTAGGGTGGAATACAAATGAATTATTTCTCAAAATCTACTTATGTTTTTGACACTACCTAATTGAAATGTGAACACAAGTAAAAATATACAAATTATAAATGTAATTTACAAAAATTTATAGGATCTCTCTAGATGCTGTCAAATGGAATAAAGATTCCAAGCTTTCTGAATATTTCTGATACATAATGTCAGAATATTGAATTAATTTTTCCAACAGTTTTATATGGGAGTGTTATATATAAACTTGTTTTAACAGAATGTCACAAGTAGTTTAAATTATTTTCAAAGGATTTCTCTGGAAAAAATAAACTTTTCATATTGTTCTTAGTGAAATCTGAACTTTTTCATAATATATTAAAATTAAAATTAAAATTTTTAAATTTTATATTATTTTTATTTTACATAAATGACACAAAACATCATTTAGATAATCAATTTCTCTATTTATATATCCTTAATATAATATAATACATATTATATTTAATAAAATGTGATCCATGCTCTTCAGCATATTACAAAATATAGGGAAAAGGAAACAGCCAAGCAGAAAGGATCGTTCAAAATATTAGGAAGAAAATTAGGTTCTATTTTCCCCATTTTGTATCTTCTTCCATGTCTCAGAACACCATGCATTATGCCAAGGAATGGTATTGATGCGGGGTTTTTGAGATGAGGCCAGAGTCTTTGCTCCCACTGGTGAATGGAGTCTAGACTACTACAGATTCCAACAGCCAAACAGCCCGCTTCTAGTGTTTGCAGCGATTCCCAGATAAGACTGGGAATTTGGGCTGATTGTAAATCCCTCAGGTCTCTGCAACCCAAAAGTGTTAGCAGTTACCCAGCTAAGAGCTGGGATTTCCGTGGCACATTGCAGCTCTTGGTGTGGAAACACGCCCCGGGAATTTGGCGCCAATCTTCTGGGTCCTTGTCTCGCGAATTTGAAGAATAAAATCCACAGACAATCACGGAAGGAGGAGTAAAAGGAGTAGGATTTATTTAGGAAGAAGAGCAGAGACTCCGCAAGGCGGAGGGGTTCCTGGAAGCAGGATACTGTCTAATGGAGGTGCCAGAGGTTTATAGATTTGGGGTATGAGCATAATTAACATTCATGCAAAGCAGACATTGAGAAATGCATCAACTCCATTGGTTAAAATCTATGTAAAGCAGGCATTGAAACTGGCCAAGAGCACCACTGGTTAAAACAAAAGGTGGCAAATACTTCCTAGTACCCACCTGTGACCACCCCATCTCTTAATCAGGAACTAGGGTGAACCTCAAGGTCTTTTTGCATTTGAAGGCCCTGAGCACGCCCTGTCAATCACTCTGCCTCTACCAGCTAGCTCTTGGATAGGAGCCCTCTGTCCTGACTACCTAGCCATTTCACTGTCTCTCCTAATCTGTCTCAGTAATATCTTGTTGCCAACTGGCTTTAACGAGGAAGCATACATAACTGGAGCTATGGGGACTAGTCCTTTTCCTAAAAGGAAATTTAGGATGCAGGTGATATTGTGGATGAGAGAAAACACTTTGGCTGAGGCTAGCAACCAGCATATGAATCCATACATCTTCTTAAAAGGCATACATCATCAGTAATGTAAACAGTTAAAACTGATTTAAATGGAAGTTTCTTTGAAAATATATATTGCTTATATTATGGTATTTAAAACCATAGAATTTGTTTTAAATTGCTCCTCAATTTAAGGAAAAAAATAAACAAGTAATTTGAAGCATTTTTCATACATCTCTTGCCAATTTGTGTGCCTTCTTTTGAGACGTGTATTTAGGACACTTGTCCATTTTTTTCTTGTTCTTTTTTATTGGTTCATATTAATTATATGTTCATATGGTCTTTGTGCAGTGTTTTTACTATGTCCATCCATGTTTAAATTGGATAATCAGCTGTCTTTTCACAGAGTTGAATTCCCCACCTATTTTATAGATTAGCACATTATCAGACATATGACTTGAGCATGACTGTTTATTATTTAACTGCTGCACAGAATCTTTTAATTTTGATCTAATATCATTTGTCTCTTTTGATTGTGGTACCTGTGCTTTTGAAATCAAATCTGAAAGCTAACTGCTCAGATCAATGTCAGGGAGATTTTCCTTTGTATTTCTTCTAGTAATTTTACAGTTTTGAGTTATGTGTTTAAGACTTTATAGTTAATTTGAGTTGATTTTTTTTTAACTTGGAGTGAGATAGGGGTCAAATTTCATTTTTTCTGCAAATTTTTCAATTTACAATTAAAATAAAAATTAACATAATGACACAATAAATGTTTGAAAAGATAAACTTTTAACCTTATAGAAAGATTATACAATGTTGCATGAATCAAGATATTACATGCTACCCCATTTCATGTACATTTTTTTTGTTTTGTCAACTGAATAAAATTTAAGAATAAAACTGTAAAATAGAATAATATTTTTTAATCTAATTCTTATGCAGTTTTAACAGGCTTACAAAAGTAAGTGCTTTCTCATTCACTACTATGACCAACATAGTGAGCCTAAATCTCTCCTCAGAGTTTAGAAATGAGCCACAGACCTTATCAATTTAGAAATCTTTACATTTATAAATGCTCTATTTTATAGGAAAATGTTAATATCACACTAAGTCATATAAAATATAAACTTGAGGATTTTATTTGAGCTCATGTAAAATGTGTAACAGTTTTTGGTATCCCTGATACAAAATCCATAAGATCAATTACTCACAATCCCCGGTGACTTATCTTTCCAGCAAATTTTGCTTGCAATCTCCCGTTTAAAATCCTTACACTGATTTTCTTTAGATGGCATCAAGGCTATTCATTATTGCTCATGTCATTCATCCCTCAGTGTTTTCTCATTTGGATCCATGGGCCCTCTATGGGTGCCAAAATCCATGGATTCTCAAGTCTCTTATACAAAATGATGTTGTAGTTACATATAACATAAGAACATTCTCTCATATACTTTAAATCATCTCTAGATTGCTTACCACTTATAACACCAGAAACAATGTAAATAGTTCTTATAATTTAGAAATTAATGAAAAACAAAATTTAAAAGAATGCTCGTACATGTTCAGTACAGGTAATATAATAATGCTATACTTATCCACCTTTCCAATTTGCTGTTTGTTGAAATCACAGGTATAGAACTCACAGATATGCAGAGGCAACTGTTTTTATCCTTCTGGTTCACTTCCTAGAATATCTCCCAAGTCAGTATGTAGTATAGTCCAGAATTTTACAAACATTTTAAAAATTTTTATTTATTATAATGGCAAAATATCACAGGGACAGCAGTAAAAGATATCTTAAATTAAGGATGTTATGTAACTGCTTTAATTATAGTGACATATCAATTTGATTTATGTTTTCATGTGAAATACTATGAGAAATATAATTATACATTATCAATATTAAGAATTAAAAAAACATAATATTATGTAATATTGCAATATATTAAGATAAAAAATAAATAAAGAGTGCAAGCATCAATTTTTCTTTTAGCAGAAAACCTGCCTTCAAGCCTTTCCAGGCATAGAGAGTTTAAATATATAACATTATATATTGGGTGATAGTGATAACTTAGAAAAATGGTCACCAAATACATAAATTAAGTTAATACAAAATTTAGTATCTAAATGGCTTCTGTGAAACAAAATGCCCAGGCAAAATGTTGAGAATAAATACGTAAATATTTTTTAAAACTTTCTTAGATAATCATAAATGTTCTAAAATGATTTTATTGGAAGAACATTCCATTTTTTCTCCCAGAAGACTCTATTTCCATTTTCAACACATATCAACTCTGTGCAGACAATTTCTGGCTGTCTCCTCACAGAAGTTTCCTATTACTACCCCATGTGTATGTATGAATATACAAAAACATACAACTTATCATTTTTACTACTTTTCACATATTTAGTTTCACCTCTGAGCTAGTAAGGAACAGCAAAGATAAGTAAAAAGTACATTAATGTGTCAAATTCTCTGCTGATCATTACATTGTGATGTTACCTTATTAAATATTACACAGTATAAACCTTATAACAAACTGGGTTTTTATGGGTGCATCTATTTATATGGAGTAGTGGGCTTTGTTGTGAATATTCATATACGCTGACTTGATCAATTTCACTCCCCAATCTTCTAGAAAAAAGTGTCTACCAGATGTTCTCTTTTCCCTTCCCTCTTTCCATTCTTCCACATTAATCTCAATAGTATATAAGCTTTATGTATTGAAGAGTGAATTTTTATCTCCAGTCTGTGCTTTGCTGGAGACCAGAATATGAAGACTTCAAGATTATTCTTACAAGACAAGTAGAAATTATGATGTTCTAAATTGTTGTTAGGGGAAAACCTCCATTTCTTAACCTTATTCTTCTACTTCAAGGTAATTTTCTTACACATATTAGAATAATTTCTTACCATTTGACATTTTTATTCCTTTTACCCAAGGAGATAGACAGGAAATGAATGTTTCTCTTCTGTTTCTTGAATAAAATATTCTTTTTTCTTATAAGTAAGCATTTTCCCCTGATTTACATGTGCTGGTCAATTCCTTGTTTTAAGCTCAGAGCCTGCGCCCATGGGAGAAACGCTGTTATTCAGATATGGCACTCAATACTTGGTAAGTATTTTCCCAAGTCCAAAATCCAATATTAACCATCCCACTAAATACAGAACTACAGACAATTTGTCATTTAGTATCAGCAGCCAATGAAGTCCTAGCTCTGCTTTTTGGAAGGTAATAATTTTGCTATAAGGAGGTAATCTCCATGAGGAAATGAGGTTTTACTATCAATCTTTAAGTTGCAAAAACTGTTCAAAGATTCAGAACATTGAAGTTCCAGCTAATATCTTGACTGTTGCATTAAAAAAAGACTTAAGGTGGGGGGCTGGGGTTGTGGCTCGGCTGTTATGCGATTGCCCGGAATGTGGGGGAAGCAGGTTTGAACCCCAGTATTACATACACAACGAATTCTCAGAGCAACAAAGACCATAAGAAAAACGAAATAAAATCAATTCTCTCTCTTTCTCCCTCTCTCTTTCTCTCTCTCTCTCTTTCTCTCTCTCACTGTCACACTATCTTAAGAAAATGAATCATAATTTTAAAAAAATTATTATTTCTCTTTCACTGCCCCTCTCTCTTTTAAAAAAATATCTAAAGCCACACCCATTCACCCGTCCAATTAAGCCACACCTGAATTCTTAGCCCTAGGAAATTGTGTGAGATAATTGTATTGTAATTTGAAAAAGTATTTTTGGACTAATTTGTTGTTGTTGTTATTATTTTTGGTATAATTAGAAATCTATGAGCAATAGATCCATTGCGTATCTGTAGCTATCTAAAACAGGTGTGATATTGTTATCCCTCCAAAATTTGTTATCCATAACCCTCACTAATGAAAACCTAGTGTATTCTTTTAATCTCTGTCAATAGAGCCATCAATGATGAAGTTATTCAAATATATTCAAGATTTCTTTCCTTTCCTGTAAGCTCTGTTAATGATTATTCATCAATTGATTCATCTTGTATCTCATGATGTTTTAAATAAAATATTACTACTGTTCTCTAAACTTATGGCAAATAACCTATATTAAGTCACCGTGATCCACTAGACTATAGTCACAGTTCATGAAGGATGTTTTTTGAAATTTGCTCCTTGAAAAACTTAAATCCAACTTGTACAACAGAGCAATATTTGTGAATATGAAAATACTCAATTTAAAACCTGTTGATAGC